>JAFLJL010014579.1:84570-92070 GCA_018398815.1 Conus ventricosus | reverse complement strand
AATAGTTTTGTATAAACTTCATTTTGTTTTGTAAATTCCAAATTGAAAAACAGTTCCCAATTATTTTGGAAAAATAATTCCTTGGATTTCATATCTACCCTGTTTTAGTAAGCGGTTTTCTGTTTACACGGAAATTGAATTCTGTATTTGTATATACTAAATTACGGTTTTGTGAAACCATAAATTATAATATATCGCCTTATTTTTATTCATACTTTGAGATTTTTTGGTGTTTATATCTGACGATTCTTTGGAGGATTTTGATAAATATGTTAAAAAAGCGGAACCCCCTGGGTTTGAGGAGAAAAACTTCAAATATGTTCACAATGCACAGATAGGGCGGGACAGACTAAGAGAAAGAGAAGAAAATAAAAGGGAAAAATAGAAAGTAAAGAAGGGAAACTAGAAAGAGAAGAAAATAGATACCGGGGGAAAGCTGAAGAAAATAGATTACAGAGGGAAGCTGAAGAAATAGACTAAGAGGGAAGTGAAGAAAATAGACTCAGAGGGAAGCAAATCGGAGGAAAAAAGACTACGGGGAATCTGAAATTGAGAAAAAGATTACAGGGGAAGCTGAAGTGAAGAACGTCAATTTAAGTTGAGACGTTAGAAATAGAGACTGATGTGAAATTAAAGGAATACAGGCATCAAGAGAACCTCCACCAGTTCCACAGTCGGTTCCGCAGCCATGCCCAACCGGACTTATTCAAGTTACCCTTTGAGGAAAAAACCCCGGATGACATTGATTTTTCTTTTCGATTTGAAAGTCACCCCAACGTCTTGTGGTTGGCCAAGGAAAAGTGGACATTGTTATATTGCGTGTTGTTTAGGGTAGCGCTTTGCACTGTACCATTCACTTGCAGCGAAACAAAATTTAACTTGGGATCAGTTGAAAGAGAACCCCTCAAGAAATTTCAATTTTCTGCTGATCGTTTCACGAACGTTTCGTTCTGTGCGCCCTGAAAAAGGAGAATCTTTTCCCGTCGTTTTGATCCGTATGAGTCATTTGTTTGGATCGATGGATCGATTTCTAAAACGAACAAAACTTTTCAATCACTGCGAGATCTGATTCTTAGAGAACAACTTTTCCAGAGCGTGAGCAAAGATCTGGCCACTTTCCTTAAGAAAGGCATTGAAAACGGGGAGGAAATGTGTAGATGGCTGATCAGTATTGTATCGCTCACCAGAAAAGGGGGCGTGGCTAGGAAAGGAGAATTTTCAATCTTTGAGTCTCATGCGTCATGTAACTTTCCTCAGGACAGGGAAGTTACAGGAAAGGAAATCGTGGGTCTTTTTTCGAGTCCTCGAGGATATGCGTATCCTGGGAAACGGACGGAATCTTTCCGCGGTTCGAGTGATTTCGTCAATACCAGTATCCCCGCTGGAAAAACCCGTTGTCCTCAGAAAACGTTCCGAGGTCGTGGAAAACCCGACCCCCACGTAGACCTTTTGGGCCAGTTCGTGGACAGAACGAAGTTCACAAAATCAGTCAGCTGCGATCAGAAAATGCGATGTTCTTTTGTGATGGCAAGTTCCCATCTGAAAGGAATTGCCTTTCAAACCAAATGATCTAAATCCGCATTAGTCTCCACTGATTGTGAAGAAGGCCTGTTTTGGCACCAGATCATCGGTTGATGGACTGGTGTTAGCAACGGAGCCATAAATGGATTGAGGCTTGGTTTTGCGAGACAGGGTGCACCACCGCTGGTGTACGGAAATCTTTCGTGCTTCAGACCAGTATCTCAACACTGTCCAAAAGTGTAGGTGTTTGGGGGCAGATTGAAACGGTTTCCGCTGGCGAAATTTCAGTGGGACACCGTACTACTCGGTTTTCTTACCGCTGTGTCATTGATAACCCGTCTGCGACTTGATCTTGGCAATTTGCCAGTGTCGCTACAGACATGGTGGTGTGCTGGAGGATCGTTTGTTCCTTGCTTGTGAGTACTAGATCAAATGTCATAGAGCAGGGAAGGCTACAAACCCGCTAAAAAGTCTCAAAAACTGGATGAACCCCCAGATTACCCCAGATGATCTAAAAGAAATCGGAAAAAGACGAGACGCTGGCGCGGTACTTGCTGTGCTAACAGATTTGTAACGGACAAACAAACGGACAACCAACGTACTACTGGAATCTGACATTCTCTACAGGTGTGTACTGGACAGGAAACAAAAAAGTTGTCGTTCCAACCCACTTAGGAGACCGTGCTACACACGGTCATGATGCATTGTTCGCTGGTCACTGTGGGTCAAGAACATAAAAGGAGTTCTTGATTCTTTTTATTGGCCAGGTGTCCAAAGGAAGTAACGAATACTCCCGTTCATGTGAAAATTGCAAACAGACATCTCAGAAAGGTCGCGTCCCATGTGCACCTTTGCACAAAATGCCTTCATTTCCGTTCCATTTCGGAAGGTGCTATTGATCTTGTTGGGCCTTTACCACTGTTTTTCGGATATCGCTATCTTTGACTTTGGTGGATCAGCGACAAGGTATCCAGAAGCGATTCCAACTGAAGAAAATTGATACAGTATCTGTCGCTGAAGCCTTACTTCAATTTTTTCCGAGTAGGTCTTCCAGCGAAATTTCTCGGATTGGGGGAACGCAATCCTTTTGATTCTTTAGGGGAATTTACAGATGTTGTCAATCTTTCCATTTCAACCACACCAATCATCCCAATCGAATGGATGGTTGGGAACCCTTTCAATGGAACGTTGAAGCCATGTTGAGAAGGTTGCAAGGCAAGAACCCCCGGAATGGGATCGTTTCATACCCGGGTTTGCTTTTTGCATACAGGGAAATGCCGAACGAACGCTGGGATTCTCACATTTGAGTTCTTTCGGACACTCCGGGGACCCTTTGGTCTACTGTGACACAATGGACGAAAAGCGGACATACCCGACAGTAAAACTGTTTACCAATAGTTTATGACGCTAATCGTTTGAAGGATGCATTGTGAGCTTGCTCAACAGTCAGCTGATAGAAAAACAGATGTGTACAAGGTCTTTGAGACCCGAAACGCAAAGGCACGTTTCCCTTTTAGTGTAGGGGATAAGTTCTTGTATACTCACTGAAGAACATAACAAGCTTCGTGTTATGTGGGGAAGGGTCCTTTTCAGGTGGTCGAAAAACTTTCTGCAGTAAATTATAAGAAAAAAAAGGCAAACATGAGAAGGTATTTCATGTGAACATGTTGAAGAAGTATGTTGAAGTACAAAGTTGCCATCAACCAGTCAGTTGGTGGATATGTCCTATGTCAGAAACTGATGTCAACTGACAGACATATATCAGTGATGAATTTGTACCCAAAAGGGACGTACAGGGACGATCAAAGGTTATGAAACGCAAATGTAGGAGTGTTAACTTACCAGTGCAGATGATGTTGTACCCTTCCTATTCTGTCTATCATCAAAAGGGGAAAATATGAGGATGTGGTTTGTCGATGATTGTTACAAGCAAACCCGACAGCTCAAAGACATTTTGAAAGACTTTAGGATGTGTTGGACAGATACCCCCGGTTTCAGTTTCTGGTATTGAACCATAGTATTTCAGTTAACTTCTGAATACCAGTGCGAACCAGACCATACCCCTCCATTTGCAAAAAAGGGTTGTCCCAGAGGAAATCAAGTAATGTGGATTTAAAGGTAATAGAAACCCTTTCGTCTCGTACAGCTCACCCGTTGTATGGTGGACAAACCTGATGGATCGGTTTCGTTTCTGCATCGATTACAGAAAAGTAAAAAGATCACTGTGTTCGATGCCGAGCCTATCCCCGACATTGAGAACTTCTGTGTCGCTCTCAGAGGGATTATTTTGTGAAAGTTACTTGACTAAGGATTCCAAATTTACTGTTTAACCGTGCCCGGTACACAAATGTATGGCAGATTTATTGTCACGTGCAAAGAATATTATGGCAAATGTAACTGTCTTCAAGGGAAAGACTATTCTGTTTTTGGTCTTTTTAATGATTCGGTGTGTACAATTTGACAGTGCATTGTATGTACTGACGATTTAAGCAAGAGGTTTTATGCATAATTTGCTTATTGAAGTGGGTTTGTTTTACAAGCAACACAATATTGTGTTGATGTAATACATTAGTTTTTCTTTTTAAACATGGAAAATCAAGTACTATTTATGTCTAATTTGCTTGTGAGATGAATATATATGTTGTGTGATGAGCAAATAACTTTAGAAATGTATATACCCCATGTTTTGATTGTTTCAATGAGACAAACCATTGTTTTATTTGTCATTGTAACAATGGGAAACATGTGACTTTTCAATGGACTATACATTTAAAGTGGGGAAAAGAACTATGTTTAAACTATGTTTATTTTGTTTTACATGTCTATTGAGAAAACATTTACACTTGGAAGTATTCTCATTTTCATGAGGGTTTTGAAACCCCGGATGTGAGCCAAAGCTCAAGGGAAAATATGTGCTTCACATCTTAATGTATGAACACAATTTGTACTTTGAATGTTTAATATCCCCAATTGTTTTCTCCATGTAATTTGGAAATGTATTTTGTGAAGTATGGTGATCATTATGAACTTTTTTTTATTTAAAAAAAACTGAAAGTTTGAAATATGCTATTTTGGTGGGTCTGATGATTGTTCTATACGTTGATTATTAATTTGGTGAATCATGTGTGATGGTACACATTTTGGTTCTGGCTGAGGATGTGTTTAGTGAAGTTGTATATCCTTTTTAAAAAATTTTCTGGGAAAATTTTTTCATCCCCGGATGGGGGGTGTCATTGACGTGCCTCACATCAAGGCATGTGACGCTCCATCAATGTAGTTAGTAATATGAAACCCTTTCCCTTGCCACTACTAGAAAGGAAGGTATTTATGTGGCTTGACTAGTGTAGCGGGCGCCCCAAATAATTGTGAGTATGACTCAGTAAGAAACAAGGGTGGTATTGGGTGAAGTGACCATGGGTGATAGTTACAAGGGTTTGGTAAGGTGCTGGTCATTGGTTTTGAACATGAGTATGCCACATAGGAGGAGGGAAGAAAGAATTAGTTTTACCCCCGCAGATGGCTAGAGACTCGAACCTGTCGGGAGTTGGTCCTCGTGCTGCCGTCATTACCAGGTGAGCGATAGATAGTTGGGGAAAGTACAGGGGAAAACTAAGGAAAAGAGAAAGAGAATTTATATGTTGAATTAGAAGGTTACTTACACGAACCCTTTTTGTGTTTCGCCTTCACCCTTTTACCTTTCGCCTTCACCCCTTTACCTTTACCCCGTGGGTGGTTGAAGATGGCCATGGTGTGAGGAACACACGGTAGGCAGCCCAGGGTTAAGGACTCCAGGGGAGAGAGTCGGGAACTCGTCAAACTCTCCCGGGACCCGGAGGAGACGAGGGAGAGGAGTTGGGAACTCATCTCTCCGTGACAAAAAGAGGGCGTGGGAGAGGAGTCGGAGTATATCTCCAGGACGGGAGAAATCGAGGGGGCGAGATGATGTCTGAGGAGAGACAGGGATCCCGAAAGGATGGGGGCGCGGTAAAGCGGCTGCAGGATAGCATCAAAGGGGTGAGAGAATCATTTATTTTCCTGGTCTGAAGTTTGTGGGCCAATGTTGTGTGCAGGCCGTGACTTTTGAAGTCTTGAGTGGTTAGTTTGCCTTCAGTGGAAAGAGAGCTTCATGTTATAAAATTTGTTTGGGTAAGTGTTGGGTGTGATTTAGTAAAGTGTTTTCCCCAAGGGGAGGGGGAGAAGAAAAAACATTCGGTAGTGCGCCTTTTGGTTTATTGGAGAGATTGCGTGTGCGTATGGAGTAAATGCTGTAAAGAAAGCGGGTATGCAAAAGTGACAGTGTGACACACCACACACACACACACCACACACCCCACACACACACACACACACACACACATCATGCACAAAATAAAACGGTCACAGGGGAAAAGTCACTGAAAAAGGCAGTGAGACCAGCAGAAAACAGACACAAATTGGACATATCCCTGACATCTTCCAACCCGAAATCTTGTTTTAGTAGTTCCCAAAGTAGTTTCAATCGCCAGTTATTACGTGCCTTTCTGGTCGTTTATTAAGGTTTGAGTGGATGGTCCAAAGTGGAGGAGTACCTGTGTAGTGTGTGCGAGTGTGTGCACGCTATACTACTGCAATTTATACTACTCTTTTTAAACTACTACTACTATACTACTACTACTACTACTACTACTACTACTATAGTAGTACTAACTACAACCACTATTACTACTACCATTATTACTACTACTACTACTACTACTACTACTATACTACTACTACTTACTATTTACTCTACAACTACTGTTATACTACCACTACTACTCTAACTACTACTACCACTATACTACCCCTACTGCAAATACCACTACTACTACTACTACTACTACTACCACCACTACCACCACCACCATATTCCAATACACAAGGAGGAAGCGGATATTCTGAAGGTGTGTATAACGCCCCTGCTCCTATTTCAGATCTAAATGGAGAATTGAAAGAAAGAGGGAAACACGAGGCAGAGACTACTGCTGCTACTGCCGCCATTTCTGCTCCCACAGCTGCTGCTGCTGCTGTGCTGCTGCTGCTGCTACTGCTGCTGCTGCTCCCTGCTATTACTTCTGCTATATCACAATTACTTTAACGTTTAGCCCTGTGTATGAAGAATTTAAAAAGAAAATGAATGCATGTGACTGTAGACTATGTGCTTTTAGATTTTAAAATCAGTTTTGGGATCTACAACGGAGTTCACAGGCCCTACACCTGATTTTGTGTCCTGTGTCCAGACTCCTGGTCAGTGCCCAGTTCTACCAGGGGGCTGACCGCTGTCCGGCACCGACTGCCCTCAGTCCGTGTGTGGGCAGCGTCGGTGTGGACATTGGACATCGACCCACACGTCCCCCTCCGTCCGGCTGGAGATCTGCTCAGTCACCGAACCTCTGCGGTCTCCCCCTGCATACCCCAGAAGGTGGAGGGGTCAGTTCAGATAGGCCACAACATCCCCCGGTACAGCGCCCCAGCACTGCTCTCCCCACAGATGGACCACCAGTCCGGAGGCTGCGTCACCATGGTCAGCCAGGTCACAGTGGGGGTCGGCCCTGGCATGTGCCCTGTGTGCCGACACCATTGTCAATCCTGTCCGAACTACGTGTGGGAAGCCAGGTGGGAAACTGTTCTGTCGCATCATCATCATCGTCATCATCCCCATCATCATTCATCATCATCGTCATTCACCATCATCACCATCATCATCATCTCATCAGCAGCAGCAGCAGCAGCAGCACAGCAGCATGATCATACTGGTGATGACATGAGAACTGATTTAGATCTAATTCTGTAAAATGTACAAGTCCTGACAGAGAAATAGATCTGGATCTCCTCCTGATTCACATTTATTTCTTGTACACAGTTGTTTGTTGTGTCTGTCTGTCTGTATGTTTGTCTGTCTGTCTGTCAATCTGTCTGTCAGTCTGTCTGTTTGTCAGTGCGTTTGTTTGTCTGTCGGTC
>JAFLJL010014579.1:65858-79470 GCA_018398815.1 Conus ventricosus | reverse complement strand
CTGCAGTCAAACGGCCCCCCCCCCCCTTCACAATCCACGGAGTGGGTTTTTGCGTGAAACGCGTGAGTGCGGTGGTTGTGTTGCTGTACGTGCAGGCCGTGTTGATGTGAGTGCTTGCGTGTGTGCGTGCGGGTGTCTGAGAGCGTGGGTGTGTGGTCATGCGTGAGCACGTGTACTGCGCGGTTCTGCGCGGGTGCTCTCGCACGCGCGCGTGTGTGTGTGTGTGTGTGTGTGTGTGTGTGTGTGTGTGTGTTGTGTGTGTGTGTGTGTGTGATGTGTTGTTGTTGTTGTTGTTGTTGTTGTTGTTGTTGTTGTTGTTTGTTGTTGTTGTTTTTGTTGTTGTTGTTGTTGTCGTTGTTGTTGGTAATGTAAAGCAGAGAACGTGGAAAAGCTCATTCTAGCTCAACCCCCCTCAAACCAGTTTTTGGGTGGTTGACCCTGGAATGAGCTTTTCCCGTTCCCTGACAAGTAAGACTTAATAACGAATTAAAAATGATAATCCATCACACGTTTCAATAACGAAAAAAATAACGATTTTTTACAAACAAACATACTGTGTAGGATTATCCGTTTTCAATACTAATTTACTAAAACTTTTCAGATTTTAGTTTTTGCTTAATCCTGTGTTTTTCCTGATCATTTTCAATAACATCATTTTCGCGCAGACATTCATCAAATGAGTCTCTGTCTTTCATGTGAAATAAACTACAGTCTTTAAACTGTTCTCTAAAGTCTTTTAAAACTGAGTTTATATTTTTGACATAAAATCCACACACTTATTCCAGCATGTCTTCCACTGAAAGCAAGTTTTGACAAAGTGTTTCTTTTTTTAACTATGTCTCTTTCTGCCGAACAGTCATCTATAATAAAATAGTGTCTGCGTTCCTTGAAACAGTCTATAAAAGTGTTTAAACACTCACTCAGTTTATTGCTAGGATCAACTAAATATATGTCATCATCTGTCCATATAAACCTTCTATCATGATATGCTTTGTTCCATTTAAGAGTTGGACAGAAAAATTGCAATATGATCAAAATTATAACGATAAACTGTTTGTAATAGGTCGAGGATAAATATTGTTTTTCCACAACCAGTCTTGTCCACAATCAGCGAACAATGAGGGGTTTTTATCATAAAGTTTAACATCGGCATTGACACCAAAGTCGTCTGCTCCATAGTTTTATAACAGAATTTAATCTAATCCAGTTATGTTTTTATCATGCTCTCTGTTAAAAAACTTGTTCCGTATAATAAAATCTTATAAGATCTAAATGTGTTAGATCAATCCAATTTAGTTCTGTAAGATTGTTTCTATTTAAGCCAATATTGATTTTGTTGCTTGTTGTTATGAGCTTAATATCCTCACCGTTGTTAAGAACGATGACAGTAACTTTAAGTTTTTCAACTTTCTAAGTTTTGCCAGCTAATTAGAATTCCTTTTAAAAGGACGTCACTAACGCCCACAACCCCATTCCTCCCCTTATCTTTTAAGACAGAAATTTCAAATATCATTGTGAACGTGTCTCCTAATTTCATTTGCGGGAATGAACTGTAATTTTGTAGAAGCATCTTTCAAAACTGATTCTCTTCTGTGGAGGATGTACTGTTTATTCCCATACGGCTTTACTTCAATCTCTTTCCGACTATTGTCCTCTGGCATAAGACTTACATGTAAAGGGCAGATTTTGAATGTTTTTCTGAAACTTTTTTGACGGCTAAAAAATGTAAATGGGCTTACGAGCTATGAATTCAATTTTATGTCCCATTCTAAATATGGTTCTAAATGCCATTTGCTGTCAGGTTTTCGAAACTATTTTATATTCATACTGGCCAGCATTATTTGCTTCTACATTGCGCAGTTGCTCTAGTTTAGGAAACTTTTTTGTTGTCGCCAACCTCTTTGCGTTTATAATCACCATCTTTAGTGTACTCAAAACCATACAAAGCGCCTATCTCACCATTCTGTTCAAAGTCCGCAAAAGTCTGCAAGGTCTTTTAATTCTAAAGTTATACACCTCACAGGCGCTAATGTAACTCCTGGTTCTTCTGGTCCACGCGACATTTTTTAGAACAACTAATTATTTTATTTCCAAAACAATGTGCAGGTTATCACATTTCACGACTTTTCTGTTTTGTCTGCAATTTTTATATTAAATGATCCGACCCCCACAAACTAATCTTTTAAACTGTAAATTAGGGAATTGTATAATTTCATAATCGCAATATGCAGCTTTCCCTGATGGAAGAGCTCTTAAAACAGTTGAGGGCCTTCCATCATATAAGTTTTCATCAGTGCTCAGCTCGTCCAAATGAACATAGAGTAATGAATGTAATGCAAGATCGAGCGGATTTTCTCCCTCATAAGTAGTTTTGTTTGACGTAACTCTAAAACTATGAATGGGCCGATTGGCAGTTGTAAAGCCTAACATTTTAGCTAGCTCTCCATCAAAATAGTAACCTACTTCTTCTTCTTCAGGTTTGAAGGTCAACATTGTTTTTAGATTTGCATTGTTAAGTTTGAGAGTAATGTCGAAGTTACTCATTGCTTCTTTTAGTGAGCAAAACCCGTAATAACCATCAGGTATGGTTAACTGGCTAACTAATTTTCCTGCATTATTAACTTTTTAAATCTTATTATTCTTCTTCGATTCACTTATAAATTAAACCATACAACTTTGTAAAAAAATTCATGAAGTGCAACCATTCTGGTTCCGCAATTGTTATCAATAGCATGTTCTAAAACGAAGGACGGTCTTGAGTTGTTATTGTTACAAACATTTTTTAAACGAAATAAAAATGAGTGCATTCAAATATACTAATGCAAAATATTCTGTGGGGCCGCATTACAATCTTAAAAATATACAACTGATACTCTTGACATTTCTGTGACTCAGTCTGACGCCTTTCAAGTAAAGGTTAGTACTCCATTGAAGAGCTATCTTAACCCTCCTATTAAAAACGACTACATCCCAAAAGTGTGGTTCAGTCATCCGATGCAGTTTTACCAGAACCAGTTAAACTTTGCTGTGTTTTGTGCATTAACTGGGTGTGGAGTGTCGTATGCTGATCACTTAAATCATCCTAATCCTTTGGTGAGGTCAGTGTACATATTTCATTTTTATTACACCTTCAGACGTTATTTTGACTGAACTGCAAGCACCATTACCAAAAAGACAAACCATTTAATCCATTCAGCAACAGAAATAGACATGAAGGCTTTTGAAAGGATCTGTAACGAATTCAATATTAAGGCTAAGACAGACTTTAGACAAAAATTGGATCTTAATCATGGTCTAGGCACCCCTTATTTTTGGGGGCGTGCACAGAAAGTATAACTATGCCTGGAATCCACCTTACACATCTTTCTCTTCAGGCACAGCTGTTCACCTAGGGACCATAGAGCAAGAGCATAAAACAGCATGGACAACATTTATTTTAGACACTTCTAAGGGCCTAACTAAAGCAGGAATAGAACGAATAAACGACTCTGTTCGTACTTACGTTTGGTGTTTGCTAGGTTCGCAAGCACAAACGAGATCGAGCATAACTGATCCTTCTACTGGTTTTGATGCACAAAAACAATACTTAGCAAATTTAGGGGACGCCATTAATTCTACAGTTGATTTGCCTTCAAGTAATAAAAGATACCAAAATGTTTTACAATTTGCAAGATCGAAAGTAGACTTTGCTGTTGGCACTGGTTTATACATGCTGCCTTCTGACCTCAGACTCCAGATAGGCACAATAATAAACTACAATAATGAAATCCTGTGGCAGGCAATGAACAGAAGGTCGGAAAAAACGAAATAAATTCTGAGCCAGTAATATTGCAAGCAGTAAACAAACAAGATGACCCCCCAAGAATAAGTCATCCAATCCCCGTGGCATAAAGCCCAAAGACCGTTGAAGACCACGAAAAAAATAATGACCATGAATATGAAAAGACAGCACTTGTTTTTGGATTAACTGGCCTAGGATTACTTGGTCTTTATTTTACTAAAAATTAACCCGACTATTAAGAGAACTAATGCCCATAAGTGCTCGGCCATAAAGCCAACTACTTTGCTTGCAGTAGATAAAAGCCAGCTAACAACGCCTCCTAATATACCCGGTTAAGAGTCTATAGCTTTACTGGCTAATTTTTTTAATAAACCCGCAAGATGGTCAAGCTTTTTTTTACCATGATTTATCAGGCGGTGATGGAGGCGATGGTGGTGAAGGCACTGACCCGAGGCCACCCGCCGCCTGTAATAGCCATCACCAGTGTACTTATTGCAAATCCTAAGGCTGTTATAACGCTTGCTAATGTGACACCTTGCTCTCTAAACAGTGTTCTTATTCTTTCTGCTAGCGTTGTGTCTTCATATAAAATTCTTTGGATAGTTTTCTCTTATTCTGCTCACTTGAGTTCGTAATTGTTCTTGATTAGTAGACGCCGCTTCTATTCTTAGTAATCTCAGTTTTCAAGTTCTTTTAGTCTTTGGATTATTCTTTCATGCCCTAAGTTGGCGTCATTAGCCTCAGCGAGTTTTTCTTTTTCTCTTTCTATACGCTCTTCTAGTTCACTCAGTTTTGCTAAATTGTTTAATAATTCGCCTCTGATGGTTCTCAAAGCACGATCAAGGGCCTCTAATTCTCGCGTGGGTATCGGGGGGTGTATATAGTTTTTAATGCTGTTTCTCTGAAGATTTGGTTTCTGTGTCTATTGCATTTATTATTTCATTGCTGTTTGTTTTTAAAACTTGAATTTTCCATTTTTTTGTTTTTGGGTTATTTTTGGGGAGTTCGTAGTTTTTTTGAAGTTTAGCCTGCATCCTATCAAATTTTTGGGTTTTAAAAAATCCCAAAGGCGATTTTGTTTTTCCACACTGGTCTTTGTCTAATTGTCTAAAGGGCAAAAAACCCTTTTAAGGGGTCTGTTTATTGTAGTAAACACTTTGCCCTTTGGGTTTCCGTTTCCCAAAAAAAGGGCCCATCATCATCTCGTTAAAAATTTCATTGGGGTTTTTAAAATTTGGGAGGTTCAAGGCCAAAATTTTTTTGGTACAATGATTACATGACTTTCTTTTTAATTCATCCGCATTTGAGAGCGCTGACCCGATGCTGACCCCAAAGGGAGCCGTTTCCTCATGTATCTCCAGGATCAAAAAAATTCATAATCGTTTTCCCAATTTAAAATTCTGCCTTGTTTTTAAAAATTTTAAACTTTTTATTTGTTTTTTTTAAAAATGTAACAAGAAATAGGGTTTTAAATTTTTGGGGGACCCGCATAGTACTAAAAGGGGGGACCCCTTTGGGCGTGTGGGAAAATTTTAAAGGAAAATTAAATGATCCAAAAAAATCCATTTTTCTTTTGTGCGATCAATTCTTACTGTAAAATTTTCCAGACTAGGAGAAAGATAAGGGGATTTCCCAGGTTTCTGCGCAAATTACTTTCAAAAAAGGGGAAACTGAATCAGCAAAAACCTAAACAGGACGTTGTCCAAAATTCGGGGAGGGGAAATTTGTTAAAAAATTTCTAAAAAAATTGGGGGCAAAAAAATATTTTTTACAAAAATGCACAAAAATTTTTAAAATCAAACCGGATCTAGGGCAAAGGGAATAAAAGGGGGCTGATTTTGAATTTCAGGAATCAAAATGAAAAAAGCACAAAAACAAAAAAAATAGGCGCTGAAGAGGGCTAAAAAAGGGAAAAAAGGTATTTTGCTGAAAATTTTTGCGTAGGGAAAATCGCCGTTTCTACCCCTTTTATTTTTGATTTGGGTTTAAAAAGGCCTTGGCCTTCCCTTTTTGTTGGGTGGGGGGGGTAAGGGGGTGCAGAAAAAGACAGGCAGTTTAGCAATGCGTAGAAAACCCCCAAAGGGACAGCGGCCCGTCAAGAAACACGGAGGACGAGGTGAAATTTTTTCTCCCTTTATTTCTCTTCCACGCCAGTCGCTCACATCGGGGAACCCTCCCCCCTTTCACACCCACGCTCTACTTTTTAACAACGTACCGGCCGAAAGCCGGCAACACGGTGCCACGGACGAAAGGGGCCTCGCAAGGCCGAACCAAAAGAATTTTGTGTTTTCTATGGGCCTTTAGTGTTTCTTTAGAGATGCCTTTTTTACTGGGGGGGGGGCAATCTGGGTCACTAGTGGTTTTGAAGGGTTTAGCGTTGGAGCTGGGAGCGACTTGCTGCAAAGATGGGTTCGGGTGTGTTGTCTTCCCCCTTTCCAGCGCTGGGCCCCCTGCGTTTTCTTTCCCCGAAAAGTGGTCCCTTGGTTTTTCCCTCAGGAAACCCTTCAGGTCCTCCTAAGGGATGGGGGTTGGGACCCAAATTTACAAAAAGGGAATTTTCCCCCAGCATGGGGCCGGGTGAGAGGGGTTGGCTGTAGCTGCGTTGGTCTTCCCCCCGAGGCCCCAGTGCAAACGGCAAATTTAGCCCCCGACTCTGCCAGAAACCCTTTCGGGATTTGTAGAAAACTCCACCCAAGGGGAGTGGGTCCCTGTGCTCACCCCGTGCTGCTCCAGGAAAGGCAAAAATTTTCGCGGCGAGTTTCTCCTCTGCCTCCATCGTCAAAAACCTGTGCCTCGCCCCTGCCCTCCAAGCGCTTTAGGGGCCAGCCCCGCCATGAGATCCGGGGATAGGTTGAAGCCTCACATCAAGGTGGCTTCCCCCGATGAAATCCTTTGCAACCCTTTTTCCCCAAATAAAAATTGCGTAGCTTTTTGGGGGCGTGACCCCGAAGGGGGTGGGTGCAGGGGGGGGCTGGCCTTTCCCTTTCCCATCCATACCCTGCCCGCCTGGTTTTCCTTTGTTGCCCGTTTCCTCTGGTTCCTCCGTACCATTCTGCCCGAAAATTTTTGGGTGTGTCCCCCTTGGTCTCTTCTGTCCTTTTTAATCCTGCTCGCAGCGCCAGTTGTGAAGGTGTGGGGGGGGGTAAGGGGGTGGTGGTGAAGACAAAAGGGAGATGGGGAGAAGGCAAAGAACCAAAGGGCAACTCCAGCAAAAAGGGCGCCCGGGACGAGTGGAGTTTTTCTTCTTTTTTTTTCTCTCCCCCAAAACTAGGAGCTAAAACCAGGAACACTGCCTGGGAACTCTTCTCTCAGCCAAATCCCGCCACTGAGCACTCTCTCCCGCCTCCCCCCGCCAGTCGCTCACCCTCAGGGAAAATAGGGGAAAAAATCTCCCCCTTCTCACACAACGCTCCCCTTTTTTAACAACTTACCGGGCCCGCAAAACCCGGAACGGGGGGTCAGAGACGAAAAGGGGCCCCGAAGGCCGGGGAAAAAACAGAAATTTTTTTTTTTTTTTCTCCCCGCGGTTTTAGTTTGTCTGGGGTCCTGTCCCCTTCAGCAAATTTTAAACCCTATTTATATCGATGAAAAAACCCCGAAACAAGGGAAAAAAATTTTCAATAAGTCACATTTGAAAATTTTGGTTTCCGGGTTTTAAATCATTGGCCCATTAAGTCCCAAGGGGAAGCCCCTTTTTTTTAAGCTTTCGTCATTTTCCCTTTTTTTTCGATGAAAAAAAAAAAATTAACAGCGTGAAAAAAATTTTTTAATGAATAAAAGTGGCTTTTTCGCTCTTTTTATACAATAAATTTTCATTATCCCCTGACGTGTCAAAATGGAGAAATTTTGTTGTTAAAAAATTTTAAAAAAAACGCTGAATTTTTACTTTGTCGGGGCCCTCGGGGGCCAATTTTTAACTGAAAAAATACTCTGTTGGGAAAAAACTGTTAAATAAAAATTTAAACATTTTCTTTTATTCTTAAAAAAAATGGGGGTATTTAAACAAGATTTCGTTTGGGGGGGAAATCCCAAAATTTTATGAAAAAGCAAACAGAAAAACAAACTGACAGTAAACAAAGAAGGCGACTCGCAAAAAGGGGCCCGGGGCGTCAGTTCATTTCGTATAGTCGCAAGCTTGTACAGAAAAGATCATAGGTCAAGCGATATACGAAATGAAAGCTTATGGACTTTACTTTTAACATGCATATTCAGATTCTTCAGTTTTCCTCTTACTTTTTGTAAAATCAAGAATTATTCAATGTTCATTCGACAGACAATTGAAAATGGCGCCAAGATTGCACATGCGAAATACCAGTTTAGAGAAAAATATGGGCTTCTCAGCCCAGTACGGTTTGTAATGAATCAAATACATTAATTTTTGTGACTTTAGCGACGTACATACAACTATGTAGGTTCTGAGGTATTCATGATTTAAAGAATTTACACAATAAAAATAAATGAGATTCGACCAAGGAGGTAAGGGGAAGATAACTCTTGAACAAAACATTTTCATCCACGAAAGGTAACCAAAATAAAAACAAACACTGTTAGCACCCGGCTACATATATGTATCCCATCATGAGGGCAATGGCCTAAACATGATTAAACTTTCCGTATCCGTATCCGTATCTCTCTCTCTCTGTGCATTTCTCCGACAGCAGAGCAGCCACCGTTGCTTACTAGACAGCAAACAGCAAGACAGCAAGACAGCAGCAAGACAGCAAGACAGCAAGACACTATTTTTCCTGTAGAGACAGCAAGACACTATTTTTCCTGTAGAGACAGCAAGACACTATTTTTTTCCTGTAGAGACAGAAAGACATTTTTTCTGTAGAGACAGCAAGACACTATTTTTCTGTAGAGACAGCAAGACACTATTTTTCCTGTAGAGACAGTAAACACTATTTTTCCTGTAGAGACAGCAAGACACTATTTTCCCTGTAGAGACAGCAAGACACAATTTTTTCCTGTAGAAAACAACAAAACAAAACAAAAACACACAAACAAGCAAACGAAAAAACAACACTAAACCGCCCCTACTACACTGAGATAACATTTACATGACAGGGATACCGCCCCCTTTTCACTGAGATATCATTTACATGCCCAGGGATACCGCCCTTTCATACCACTGTAAAAAGGACATTAAGCAAGACCAGGGAGACCGCCCTTATCACTGAGACAACATTTAGCACTGACCCAGGGTGCCGCTGCCCTTTGTCACTGAGATATCAATAGCATGACCAGGGAGACCGCCCATATTCACTGAGATAAACATTAGCATGACCCGGGTGCCGGCCCTTATCATACAGCGATATCATTTAGAGCACATGACCAGGTTGACCGCCCTTTTCACGGAGATTCATTTAGCAAGACCATGTGACGCCCTTAACACTGAGAAAACCTATATCATCACCAGGTGACCGCCCTTTTCACTGAGCTATCATTTAGCATTGGAGCCGAGGGGGTGCTCCGCCCCTTTCCCTGAGATATCAAATATCATGACACCAGGGTGAACCGATACTCCTGTGGACACCTCCCTTGCAAGACAGTCTGATACTCTGTGACACTCCCTGTTAGACAGGCTGATACCCTTGTGACACTCCCTGTAAGACAGCTGATACTCTTGTGACACACCCAGTGAAGACAGGCTCTGCACCAGTGTATGGACACTCCCTATTAGCCAGGCAGCTACTCCATGTAGACACACCCATTGGAAGACTGTGGTAGATACTCCTGAAGACACTGGCCCTGTGTAACAGGGCTGATACACCAGTGGACACTCCTCTATAGAACAGTCAGATACTCCAGTGGACACTCCCTGTGTAGACAGGCTGATACCCAGTGGACACTCCCCTTTATAGACAGGCAATGCTCCTGTGGACACTTCCCTGTGTAACAAGTCTGATACTCCAGTGGACACTCCTTTGTAACAGGCTATACTCCTGTGGACACACCCTGTATAGACGAGGCTGAAAACTCCTGTGGACACATCACCCTGTACAGAGAGGCCTGATACACCTGTGGACACTCCAAGTGTCGTTGTGATCCACGTGTCGATGTGACCAGTTGGTCGTTGTGACCCTCGTGTCGTTGTGACCAAATAAATGTTCTGTCCTTTGATTAGGTCACAACGACATATGGTCACAACGTCCATGTGGCGGTCACACAACACGTGTCACAATGACATTATGGTCACAACGCAACACGTGGACACTGACATTTGGTCACAACGACCTTTGTCACAAACGACACGTGCCACAAGTGACATATGTCCACAACAACACCGTGGTCACGACATTGGTCACAACGACACAAGGTCACAATGACATTTGGTCACAACGACACGTGGTCACAACGACCATGGTCACAATGACATTTGGTCACAACTACACGTGGTCACAACGACCATGGTCACAATACATTTGTCACAACGACACGTGTCACAACGACACATGGTCAGGGGGGAACAATGACATTTGGTCACAACGACACGTGGTCACCCAACGACACATGGTCACAACGACATTTTGGTCACAACGACACGGGTCACAACGACACATGGTCACGAACGACATTTGTGTCACAACGACACGTGGTCACATCGACACGTGGTTTCAACGACATTTGGACACAACGACATTTGGTCACAACGACACGTTGTCACAACGACACTTGGTTGCAACATGTATGTGTCACAATGACTTTTGGTCACAATGACACTTGGTCACAACGACACTTGGTCACAACGACACTTGGTCAATATCGACACGTGGTCACTACACAACGACACGTTGTCACTAACGACCTTGGTCACAACGACACGTGGTTCCACAACCACAGACCCCATGTTGACGAAAGGAAATCCTTATCAGGAGATCTCTGTTCGTGAGTGGTCGAGGAAAAACGGAACGGCGCGACGGTGACACTGTCGTGGATGTAGTATAATGCTAGAGTGCTGTCATGCATTTACATTCCATATCATTGAGTAAGTTTTGTGTTGGAGTGCTGTCATGATCTTACATTCCATGTCGTTGATGTAGTTTTGTGTTGGAGGAGTGCTGTCAATGATTTACATTCCATGTTATTGATGTATTTTGTGCTTGAGGCTGTCATGATTTACATTCCATGTAATTGATGTAGTTTTTTGTGCTTGAGTGCTGTCATGATTTACATTCCATGTCAGATGTAGTTTTGTGCTTGAGCGCCGTCATAGTTTACACCATTGGTTACATTGGACGCCATTTTGTTACATGGACACCACTGGTTACATTGGACACCATTGTTACAATGGACAACCATTTGTTTAACATTGGACACCATTGGTTAACATTGGACACCCATTTGTTACATTGACACCACTGGTTACATTGGACACCATTAGTTTACATTGGACACCATTTGTTAATTGACCACCATTTGTTACATGGACAAAACAGACCACTGTTACATTGGACAAACCATTTGTTACATTGGGACACCATTGATTACATTGGACCCATTGGTTACATTGACACCATTTGTACATTGGACACCACGTGGTTACAATTTAGACACCGATTGGTTACATGGACACCATTTGTTACATTGGCACCCATTTGTTACATTGGACACCATTGATTTACATTGACACCATTGGTTACATTGGAACACCATTTGTTACATTGAGCCGCCACTGGTTACATTAGACACCATTGTGTACAATGGACACCATTGGTTACATTGGACACCACTGTTACATGGACATCCACTGGTTACATTGGACCCCCATTTTGTTACATTGGACACCATTGGTGACATTGGACACCACGTGGTTACATTGGACACCATTTGTTACATTGGACAAACCATTGTTACATTGGGCACCACAGGTTACAGTGGACCCACTGCCACTGATACATTGGACCACCATTTGTTTACATTGACCCACTGGTTACATTGGACACCAGCTGGTTACATTGACACCATTTGTTACATTGGACACCATTTGTAACAATGGACACATTGTTACAATGGACACAACCACTGTTACATTGGACACCACTGGTTACATTGGACACCACTGGTTACATTGGCACCATGGTTACATTGGGACAACCACTGGTATACATTGGACACCATTGGTTACATGGACACCACTGGTTTACAAGTCCCTCATCACAGCAGCCCCTGACTACCTAACCAATCTACTCAATATCTACACACCCTCACTCACCCTCCGCTCTTCCTCTCATCCTCTCACTTTTGCCGGATTCCACGGCACCAAGCTCAGTACCCTTTGGCCCACGTGCCTTCTCTGTTTCTTCTGGCGCCACTCTCCTGGAACAAACCTCCACTCTCTGTCCGTCCAGCTCCTGCTTTCTCTTCTTTTAACACTGCTCAAAACTTCGCCTCGTGTTCTTCTTCCTAAATCTTCTCCACGACCCCTACTTTTCTCTTCTTTTTACACTGGTCTTTAAACCTCACCTCTGTTTCTTCTTCCTAAGAAGTCCTTCTCCACGACCCCACTTTTCTCTTCTTTTAAGACTGCTCTTAAACCTCACTCTGTTTCTTCTTCCTAAATCTTCTCCACGACCCCTACTTTCTCTTCTTTTAAAACTGCTCTTAAACCTCGCCTCTTTTTCGTTCTTCTAATAGTCTCTCCACGATCCCACTTCTCATTCTTTTAAGGACTGCTCATAAACCTCACCTGTGTTCTTCATTCCTAAGAGTCTCCTCCACGACCCCTACTTTCTCTACTTTTAAGACTGCTCTTAAACCTCACCTGTGTTCTTCTTCCTAAGAGTCTTCTCCACGACCCCTACTTTTTCTCTTCTTTAAACGGCTCTTAAAACCTCGCCCTTCTTCTTCCCTAATAGTCTTCTCAAACGATCCCTACTTCTCTTTTTTAACCACTCTGGTCCTTAAACCTCACCTCTTTTCTTCTTCCTAAGAGTCTTCTCCACTATACTACAATTCCCGACTGCAGCCTTTACACCTCCTTGGTGTTGGAACCTTAGATGTTAAAGTTAGTACGGAACTCTTTTATCATTTTTTTCCTCTCTTTTGGCAGTTTCGGTTGCGATAGACATGGCTTTAGGGAATGGTGTGTGTGTGTTGCGTGCCGTGCGTGCGCGCGCGCGCGCGCGGTGTGTGCGCGTGCGCGCCGCGTTTGGGTACATGCAGTAATATTGTACAAATGCTTCTTCTTTCTAAATTAAGTTTTGTTTTTCACCATATGGTTCACAGCGCGCGAGCGCGCGCATGGCGCGTGTGTGTATGGTGTGTGTTGTGTGTGTGTGTGTGTGTGTGTGTGTGTGTGTGGTGTGTGTGTGTGGTGTGTGTGTGTTGTGTGTGTCGTGTTGTGCGCGCGTGCGAGCGTATGCGTCGTGCTCGAAGCCGCGCAGCGCCCCTGTGTGTGTTAATATTTTATTAGGTACATGGTTCTCCTTTCTATTCCATTGTTTAGAGCCATAACACATGTTCATTTGTGGGTATGTCTGCAGGAGTGTGTGGTGTGAGAGTGTGTGTGTGTGTGTGTGTGTGTGTGGTGTGTGTGTGTGTGTGTGTGTGTGTGTGTGTGCCGCGCACGTGTATGGTGTGTGTGTGTGTTGGTGTGTGTGTGTGTTTGTGTGGTGTGTGTGGGTGTGTGTTGTGTGTGTGTGTGTGTGTGTGTGTTTTGTGTGTGTGTGTTTGTGTGTGTGTGTGTGTTGTGTGTGTGTGCGCGCGCGCGGCGCGCACTGTGTGGTTTTAATATTATTTGTACATGATCGAAGGGACGTGGGGGTGTTAGAGCCATAACACATGTACATGTGTTTGCGAGTAGTCTGCAGGAGTGGTGCGTGGTGTGCG
>JAFLJL010014579.1:55858-58358 GCA_018398815.1 Conus ventricosus | reverse complement strand
ACATGACCTTCATTTTCTTTTTAATTCTTCATACACAGTGCTATTATTAAATGTAGTTCTGATATAGAAGAAGTATAGCACAGCACAGCAGCAGCAAGGCAGCAGCTGGTTAGCATAGTGGTGGCAGTACCAGCAGTAGTCTCGGCTGCGTGTTTCCCTCTTTCTCTTTCAATTCTCCATTTAGATTCTGAAATAGGTAGCAGCGCGTTTATAGCTACACCTTCAGTAATATACCGCCTCCTTCCTTGTGTATTGAATATGGTGTGGTGGTGAGTGGTGGGGTGGTGTGGTGGTGTATAGTAGTGGTAGTGGTAGTAGAAGTAGTAGTAGTAAGTGGTGTGGTAGTATCGTATTAGTGGTGGTGGTTGTGATGGTGGTAGTAGTATATTAGTAGTAGTTGTAAGGTAGTAGTAGTAGTAGTGGTGTGGTGGTGATGGTGGTAGAATAGTAGTAGTTAGTAGTAGAAGTAGTATAGTAGTATTAGTAGTATAGTGGTGGTGGTGGTGATGGTGGTAGGTAGTAGTATAGTATATAGTGGTGGTGGTATAGTAGTAGTAGTAGTAGGAGTAGTAGTAGTAGTAGTAGTAGTAGTGGTGTTGGTGATGGTGGGTAGTAGTAGTAGTTTGTAGTTAGTAGTGGTGGTGGGTGGTGGTGGTGTAGTAGTACGTAGTAGTAGTAGTATGGTGGTGTGGTAGATAGAGTAGTATAGTAGTAAGTAGTATTAAGTAGTAGTAGAGTAGTAGGGGCAGGTTGTTGTTGTGGTAGTATAGTAGTAGAAGTAGTAGTAGTAGTATGAGTAGTAGAGGAGTAGTTGTGGTGGTGGTGGTGATGGTGGTGGTAGTAGTAGTAGTAAGAGTAGTAGTATAGTAGTAGTAGTAGTAGTAGTAGTTGTAGTAGTTGTAGTGGTGGTGGTTGTGGTGTAGTATTAGTGTATTAGTAGTAGTTTGTAGTAGTTGTATGGTGGTGTTGGTGGTGGTAGTATTAGTAAGTATAGTAGTAGTAGTAGTAGTAGTAGTAGTATTAGTAGTAGTAGTAGTAGTTGGGTGGTGGTGGTGGTGTGGGTAGTAGTTGTAGTGAGTAAGTGGTGGTAGTAGTAAGAGTAGTAGTAGTGGCAGGGGTAGTAGTAGTTAGCAGTGGTAAATAGCAGTAGTAATATTATAAGAATGTAGTAGTGGTAGTATAGTATTGATGGTGGTAGTAGTAGTTAGTAATTGGTAGTAGTGGTGGTAGTAGTAGTAGTGGTAGTAGTGAGTGGTAGTATAGTGGTGGTGGTAGTAGTAGTAGTACAGTAGTAGTAGAAGAGTATATAGTATATAATGTAGTAGTAGTAGTAGTAGTAGTAGTATGTAATAGCAGTAGTAGTTGTGAGTGGTGCTGTGTGGAAGTAGTAGTAGTAGCAGTAGTAGTAGTAGTAGTAGTAGTAGTAGTATAGTAGTAGTAGTGTGTGTGTGTGGTGTGTGTGTGTGTGTGTGTGTGTGTGTGTGTGTGGGTGTGTGTGTGGTGTGTGTGTGGTTGTGGTGTGTGTGTGGCTTCGCTGTGCGTGTATGTATGTGTGCGCAGATATGCTTATGCATGTGTAAGTTTTGTGTGTATGTGTGTGCATGCATGCGTGTTTCAAGTGTGGTTTATCAGCGTGCATGTGTGTGTGAAAAGGTGAACATTGTGAGGGTGGATGCATTGAGTCATTTATTCAAAATGTAGATGAAGAGGGAATGGGTGTGGGGCGATGGCGGAGTGGTCGGTGGGGGACAATGTTAGGGGAGGGGGGGGGGGGTGCTTGTTGAATGTATATGTGCAAGAGTATATAATGACAAATGAGTATATTCCTTAAAGAATAACAAATAAAACCGAAAAGACATGGGGGAAAAAGTCATAAGCATTGGGCAGAATTTAAGCATAAGTGATTGAAACAATATATGAAACAAGAAGGGAGGGAAAGTGCGATTTGTATCAAAACCGTTGAAGTATTCTGAGTATTTAAAAAAAAATAATTCTAATGAAACCAAGCTGTGTTATTCCATGAAAAAAAGACAACTGAAAAAGAGATCTGGGATAAACCACAAATAAAGACAATCGAAAAAAAAAAGAGCTATGGGGTAAGTTTCCCGACTGCTCCTCAAAACACCTTCCATTTTACTGAATCCGGCTTGGAAAGCATTCAGCTTTAACCTATAAACAAAAGGATTTTGATTGTCTGGACATATTATATTGTACGGGATCACAGTATGTAACAACAAACGTTTTTTCTTGTCTTTTGTTGTTCTTCAATAATTTGTTAAAAAGATGTCATCTACTTAACAAAATTCAAATATAGCATTGAAGAATATCAGGAAATAATTCAGGCATCTGTACATTTTATCAACAGTCTGATACCCAAAAAAAAATGTTTTGCTTTTTTGTATACTTTATGTGCGTGTGTGTTGTGTGAGTGTGTGTGTGTGTGTGTGTGGTGTGTGTGTGTGTTGGTGTGTGTGTGTGTGTGAGTGCGCGCGCACGTGTG
>JAFLJL010014579.1:52500-54858 GCA_018398815.1 Conus ventricosus | reverse complement strand
GGCAAATTGAAATACATTTTTCAAATTCCTGGAAACCACCAACTAAAAAGTAAACGCACAACATTGAAGGAGACATCACGGCAGTAGACATGGTTACAGTGGCCCACAATCCACAAACAGAAACGAAGAGATACACGGACATTACCGATGGAGTCAGAATATGGTCAGAGACATATTCTCTGTGGTCTGGACAGCTACTCCATCAAAATATACCAGACCCAGACTTGTGCAAACAATGCTGAAGTGACATGCTCTGCTGTAATGCTCTACAAAGCCTTGCTGTAAAATATTCCATGATTCCTGAATGTAAAGGTCCACATACGGGGTCAGTATAAACCGTGGTTCGAGCAAAACAATTATATGGTTTCTTTTTGCATAATTTGGTTGATTGACATTTGTGTCTATAGTTCATGACAATTAAACTGTAGATCACACACACGCACGCACCGCACGCATGCACACACACACACACACCCACAATTCTCTTTATTTCGTGGTTTACCCCATATCTCTTTTTCAATTGTCTTTATTTCAGGAACATCATCACTTGGGTTTCATTAGAATCTTTTTTTTAATCAGAATACTTCAACGGTTTTAAATACAACTCGCACTTTCCCTCTCTTGTTTCATATATTGTTTCAATCACTTTGCTTAAATTCTGCCCAATGCTTATGACTTTCCCCCCATGTCTTTTCGTTTTATTTGTTATTCTTTAAGGTAAACATACTAATTTGTCCTTATAAACTTTTGCACATATACATCAACAAGTATCCCCCCCCTCCCTCACGCACACCCATACACAGACACAGACACAACACACACCCACACACACACACACACACACACACTGATAACCACACTTGCCAAGACGCATGCATGCACACACACATACAAACAAACAAACACATGCATAAGCATATCTGCGCACACATACATAGACGCACGCGCGAGCACACACGCACGCGCGAGCACACACACCCCCCACACCCCACACACACACACACACACACACAACACACACACACCACACACACACACACACACACACACACACAAGTAAGAGGGGAACTTGTCACTGAAATTATTCACTTAATTCATTTCCTGTCTGTACGTGGTACCAGTGTCAATTTCTGTTGGGTTCCTTCTCATTGTGGATTATCTGCAAATGACGGGGCGGACCGAACAGCAAAAAAGGGGTGCAAAGAATCATAACAATTCTATTTGAATACAAATCCCCCTGCTTTTCTTTGGAGAAAAAAAACCTTGCTGGAACTTTATAAAAATGCAGCAAGAAGGAAGTGATCTTTCTGATGACCTTCGGCATAAAAAAATCTATAAAAACATTTTTGGTGCCAGTAAAAGTAACCATCATCATAGGCTACTCACAAGCATGGTTTTTAGATTTATACTTAATGCATTTAAAAAAGAAATTCAGTCATAATGTAACGTGTGTGTGTGTGGCGAAAATATCTCGCTGTTTCAAGTTATTTTCCTATGCCAGCAATTGAAAAAACATTTGCCTAGTTGGCTCTCAGACATTGAGCCATCCCGCTCATCTTTCGAAAAGTTACTTTCGAATTATTTACAAATATTTGACATTGTACAGGGACTGTATAAGAGTCCCACTGGTAACTTGCTCTGAGTGATTCCCTGTTTGGATAATGTTGTGTTAGGTTGTATTACAGTTTGTGTTTTTCCATTTAGTATTGCCGACACCCCCTCCCCCCCCCCCCCCACTCCTGACCCCTCCCCTATCCCCCCCCTGACCCTGACCTTCTCTCCCTTTCAATGTCATTGGAATTTACTAATTTAAACACATTTGCATATACATACAATATTACTTAAGTGTTTTCTCTTTCACACGGATACACACTCACAAATATATACACACACACTCATGCGTGGCGCTTGTGCGCGCACGCGCGTGCACACACACAACACACACACGTACACACAGTCACACACACACACACACACACACACACACACACACACACACACACACACACACACACACACACACACACTTGGCTTTTTTGTTGTTGTCTAATATCACTTAAAAGTGAAAAGACATAAACTAAAGAACACACACACCACACACACACACACACACACACACACACACACACACACACACACACACACACATGACAGAATAAAACGGTCACAGGGAAAAGTCACTGACAAAGGCAGTGAGACCAGCAGCAACAGACACAAATTGGACATATCCCTGACATCTTCCAAGCCGAAATCTATGTTTTAGTAGTTCCCAAAGTAGTTTCAATCGCCAGTTATTACGTCCTTTCGTGGTCGTTTATTAAGGTTTGAGTGGATGGTCCAAAGTGGATGGAGTACCTG
>JAFLJL010014579.1:0-40000 GCA_018398815.1 Conus ventricosus | reverse complement strand
TCCCTTCTCCTTTCCCGACGCCCCGTGTTCCCCTTTTCCCCTGAAGAACTGTGTTCTCCCCTTCCCTGACAACACTTTTTTCTTCCCTTTCCCTGCGACACTTGTTTCCCCTTTTTTTTTTCCCTGACACACTGGTTCTCCCCTTTTCCCCTGAAGCATGTTTTTCTCCTTTCCGCGACACTGGTTCCCCTTCTCCTTTCCCTGAAACCCTGTGTTTTCCTCCTTTCCCGACAGACTGGGGTTCTTTTTTTTTCCCCTGACAGAACTGTGTTTCCTTCTCCTTTCCCCACAGACACTGTGTTTCCTTCCCCTTTCCCCTGAAGACACTGTTTCTCCCCTTTCCCCTGACAGACACTGTGTTCTTCTCCTTTCCTGCACACATGTGTTTTCCCCCTTTTCCCTGAAGACATGTGTTTCCCTCCTTTCCCCTGACAGACATGTTTCCCTTCCCCTTTCCCCCTGACAGACACTGTGTTCCCCTTTCCTTTCCCTGACACTGTGACATTTTACCTCTGTGTGTTTTGTAGTGTGTGTGTGTTGTGTGTGTGTGTGTGTGTGTGTGTGTGTGTTGTGTGTGTGTGTGTTGTTGTGTGTGTGTGTTGTGTGTGTGTTGTGTGGGGGTGTGTGTGTGTGTGTGTGATGGAGACAGAGTAAAAAGGAGGAAGAGATGAAACAGCAGGGGGGGAGGAGGGAGAAGGGGGGTGGGGAGGAGCGGGAGGAGAATAAGGGAGGGATAAGAGAACCAAAGAAGAAAAGACGAAGACTCAAGAAACAACAAGAGGGTTTGGGGAAAAGAAGAAGAAGTGTTAAAAATTCATTACCATATAAAAAAAATAGATAAACCTGAACTGAATGAAGGGATAAAAAATATAAACCCCAAGAAATGTTTTGTTTGTCAATAATATAGGGGTATACTATTCCTTTTTTTTCTCCTTTGCCCTATGAGACCCCTGAAAAAAAAACTAGTAAAATACGAAAGTAAAAAGGGTCGAGAGAAGAGAGAGAGGGGGAAGAGAGAGAGAGAGAAGAGAGAGAGAGAGAGAGAAGAGAGAGAGACAGAGACAGGACAGGACGGGCCCGACAGAAGACAAAGAAAGAAGAGGAGAGAGAGGGGAGGGGGAAAAGAGGAGAGAGAGAAGAGAGGAGCGTATGGGAACAAATACAGACAGAAATACGACGGGACAGAAGCAAGTAGGTAAGAGGTGGGGTGGATTTGGGAGAAAAAGAAGCATTCCCTCCAGTCGGTAATTTCTCCCTCGGGGAGACCCGGTTTTAATTTCTTCTGGCGAGGGCAGCCAGAGATTCCTCGGTGACGGTGCGGGGTTTGCAGCCTACACTGACGCAGCAGGGGGGATGTCTTGCTGACGGGGGGTGGGGGTGCAGTTTCGCTTAATGTGGTCCACGACCCGCCAAATCTTCAGGCCTGAACGTGTGGTAGCTTAGGTGCTCTTGGTAGGTTAAAAGAGAGGGGACTAATGTGCAACCACGTGCCAGGGTCTGGTGAGTGTGGACCCAAAATTTTATGGCTGCAGTGCCCCCTTCTTTTCTCCCCAAATTCCCTCACCAAATATGTTTATTTACTGTTTAGCAGACAGACGCTTAAAAAAAAGTTAAATATTTCCACCAAATCAGTATTTTTTAAATGTTTAGCAGAAGAAAGGATTACCAAAATGTTAAATATTTCTCTCCAATCGTTTTTCTATTCACTTTTTTGCGAAGACGTTCCCAAAATGATAAAATACTTTCCCTCCCCAAATCATGTTCATTCACTGTTTAAGACAGGTCACCAACATGTTAAAAAATTCCCTACCAAAGTGTATCGTTTACTTTTTAGCAGCAGACGATTCCCAACATGATAAATCTTCCTCGCCTAATCATGTTCTATTCACTGTTTAGCAACAGACGACTTTCCCAAAAATGATAAATACTTCCCTCCCCCAAATCCTGTATCTTTCACTGTTTAGCAGAAGAAGATTTCCAACAGTCAAAATTGACGGCACAAAGGGTTTGCTTCCACTGTGGGTTTCTTAAGACACTTAAAACCGTTCCCAATATTGGGGGGCATTTTGTGTTTCAGTTGTATGTGCAAGTGCGTGTGGTGTGGGGTGTGTGTGGTGTTGGTGTGTGTGTGTGTGGTTGTTGTGGCATGTGTGTGTGTGTGTGTGTGGTGTGTGTGGTGTGTGTGTGCATTGTGTGCAGTGTGTGAATGTGTGTGTGTGTTGGGGTGTGTGTGTGTTGTTTTTGGTTTTGTGTGGTGTTGTGTGTGGTTATCTGTGTGTGAGGGGAGAGAGAGAGAGAGAGAGAGAAGAGGGGGGAAAAAGAGAGAGAGAGGAGACAGGAAAAGAGAGAGAGAAAGATAATAGTTTTTTATGTTGCAGGGTGAGTGTGGTCATGGTGTGTGGTGTGTGTGTTTGTTGCGTGTGTGCGTGGTGCGTGCGTGGGGTTGGGTGTGGTGGGTGTGTGTGTGTGTGTGTGTGTGTGTGGTGTGGTGTGGGTTTGTTGGGTGTTGTGGTGTGTGTACGACAAAACTTTAACTTTGTACAATACTTTAAGTCGCATGACTTGAGTAGGTTTTAAAAATGTTGTCAGTAAATGATGGTGCACAAAGCCACACATTGCACAAAAAAAAAAACCCAATGGAAATTCCCTGCACGAAAACTGCTGACTCTTAAATTTAATGCATGACAAACACACACACACACACACACACCACAAAACACACAACACACACACACACCCACACACGCACCACACGCACACACACACCAGCACCAAACGCCGCGCGCAAAAACCCACCCGACCAAAATAAAAACCAATATTTTATACTACACACACATTTAAGAAAACACAACACACAATACAAAACACGACACAGCACACAAAAAACCCCAGACAAAAAACAGACCACAAAAAGACACACAGAACACACAACACATAACATACCCACCATGCAGGGATACACAGCAACACATAAGAAAACCAGACACACAGACAAACCACGACACCACAACACCACACACACCAAACAACCCCAACAAAACGCGGCATGGGTGCAGCAAATGACTGGCAAAAAACCCAGCACACATCCGCACAAAAAATAAACCCCAAAAAATTTCAAAAACTAAGTGCATGCAAAGCACACACACACAAAACCCCAATGCACGCACCCTTTTTGTTTTAAATGTATATTTTATTATATATTTTTTAAATATATTTATATTATTTATAATTTTTATTGTGTTTTTGGTGTTGGTGTGTGTTTATAGTCAACACACACATCATATTATAAATCGGGGGTGGGCAAAAAAAAACCCACCCTGTAAAAGCGCAAGGCCGAAAAAATTTTGGTAGTATTTTTAAGATTCCTTTTTTAATTTTTTTTAACTATGTTGCCCCCCAAGGGGTTGAGCATTAAAAAAATTGTTTTGGCATTTTAAAATACCATCTCTCTCTTCTCTCTCTCTCTTCCTTTCTCTCTTCTCTCTTCTCTTTTCTCTCTTATATATATAATTATATTTTATATATATATGTATATTTTTAAAATATTAAATTTATATATTATATATTTTATTTATAAGACGACAGACAAAGGAGAGGGAAAACGGGAAATTGTGTGTGTGTGGTGTGTGTGTGTGTTGTGTGTGTGTGTGTGTGTGTGGGTGCGCGCGTGGGGTTGGTGTGGTGTGTGGTGTTTGTGTGTGGTTTTGGCGCGAGCGCGGGCGTGTGTTGTGGTGTAAAAAACTTGTGTGACTTAATGTTATGATTGAGGTAATGTTAGTACGGGGCGGGTAGTGTGTTTTGGGGGGTGATGGGGTGTATAAATGAGACGTGTTGATGAGTAAATGTGTGTGTGTTGTGGTGTGTGTGTGGGGGTGTGGTGTGTGTGTGGGTGTGTGTGGTGTGTTGTGTGTGTGTGGTGAGGAGAGAGAAAAGGGAGAGAGTGACAGGGACTGGGAGAAGAGAGAGAGAGAGAGGGGGAGAGAGAGAAGGAAAAGGAAGGAGAGAAAAGGAGGGGGAGGAGGAGAGAAAGACGACAGAAGAAGGAGGGGAGGAGAGGGTTGAAAGGATAAAAAAAAAACAACGCGCGTGGGGACGCAATCACACCCCCTAGCCAACCCCCCACCCCACCCCCCCCCCCTCCCATTGACGTTACACAACAAAGCGGCGGGCGTACCTCATTCCACACAACACACACACACACACACCACACCACAACACACACACACCAAAAACACACACCCCCCCAAAAAAACCACACACACCACACAGTACTCACTAACCAGTCGTCAGAGGGGAGGAAAAGAGTGGGAACAGAAGAAGACAAAAAACGAACAAAGACAGAAGCGACGACAAAGACGACGACGGGGAAACCATATGAAAATTTATGATGGGATGACAGTGAAAAATTAGATGGGAGGGAGGAGGAGGGGAAAAGGGGAGGGGAGGAGAGGAGGGGAGGAGGATCCCCATCATCAGACATATGACAAAGAGTTGTTAATATTGAAATTTTGAATAAATAAAAAAAAAAAGCCAAAACACCCACACAACCCCACACACACACCCCCCAACACACACCAAACCCCCACAAAAAACCCAAGCCGGCGCGGACGGGCACACACGCAGCACGCAACAAAAACCCCTTTTAAAAACCCAAAAGAATGACCATTGCAAAATTTTCTCACCGCGCAATCCCTTGGGTTTATTGAACGCAGAGCTGACCATCAGAGTTCCGTTTTTTTTGCCCTTGCTTTCTTTATGGATCATGAGCTAGCTCAAAAGTTTGCCCCTACATTTTATACTGTTGTTTAATGCTTTTTTTTTCAGCAACTTTTTCCCTCTCCACGTTTTCGTTTTTTTTCTTTTTACCCCTTCGTGGCTGCTTTGGGGGTGCTTTTGGATTTTTTTTTTGAACCCTGGGGTGAAACCCCACGGAACTTGGCTATGGTGTGTCTCTGTTTACCAAGACACAGACACAATCACCGTGTCTCCCCTGAGATCCAAGCCCACGACCAAGGCCTGGGAGCACAAATAAAAAAGATTTTGCCTTCGAGGGGGATTAGAGGGTTTCCCCTCATCACCATAAAGGGGTTTTTATATTTAAAATTATTTTTAAATTTAATGTCCCCCACTTTCCTTCTTTCCCCTCCCCCCCCCCCCCTTTTTTTTTTTTGATTTTGTTTTTTTTTTTGTTGTTTGTTTTTTAAAGTTCAAATCCAAAATCATTACTCAATGACGGAAAATGTTTCCTCCACTAGTTTTCCCCCAATTTAATTGCAACACACACACACCACACACGCCCACGCCCGCACACACACACACACGCAGACCACGCACAATGCACCCACGCACGCACGCATGCACCACGCAGCTGTAGCACACAATATATAAAACAAAAAAACACGTATGCGCTCTGCATGCATTGGAAATATAAACAGACAGGGAAAAAGAGAGAAAAGAGAAGAGGGGAGGAGAGGGAGAGAGAGAGGAGAGGAGAGAGAAGAGAGAGCAAACACACACACACCCCACACACACAGCCCACGCACGCACCACGACGAACGCACCCGCACACCACACACAACCCCACAGGAAAACAGGATACAGGGTAAACAATTTCATTTTTCCCAAGAGTGGAAAATTCACGCGCGCGCGCAAACACCACACACAGTGAGCGTCCAGTATCCGACGTCACGCAGGGGGCACACCACACACACACCAACACACACACACACACACCCACCACACACCACAAAACCCCACAACAAACAGTGAGCGTCCCCGTCATCCGACGTCCAGCAGAACACACACACAACACACACACCACAACACACCACACACACACACCCCACCTAAGCTGCCCTCATCCTGACGTCCCAGCAGGGGCACAACACAACACCACACACCCCACACACACAACACACACACAACACACCACACACCACAAAACCCAAAACAGTGATGTCCATCATCCTACGTCAAGAGGGGAAAACCCCACCACACAACAAACACCCACACACCACAACACACACACACACACACCACACACCACCAGTAAGCTTCCCGTCTCCTGACGTCACAGCAGGGACACACACCACAACCACCACACACACACACACACACAACAACACACACAAAACACACAACAAACAGTAAGCTGTCCAGTCATTGACGTCACAGCAAAAAACCCCAACACACACACCAACACACACACAACACACCACACACACACACCACAAACACCCAACCCCACCAACAGTAAGCTGTTAGTCACCTGACGCACAGCAGGGACCACACACACACCAACACCACAACACACACACACACACACACACAACCCCCAACACAGAAAACTGTCCAGTCATTGACGTCACAGAGGGGCCACACAACACACACACACACACCAAAACACACACCACAACCACACAACACCAACACAAACAGTAAGCTGCCCTCACCGACGTCACGAGGACACAAACCCCCAAAACAAAACACACACACACACCACACACACCAACACAACACACACAAAAACACACACACACGTAAAACGTCCAGTCTCCTGAGTAAAAGCAGGGACACACCACACACACACCACCCCACACAACAACCACACAAAACCACACTAACCCACACCACCACAGTAAGCTGTCCAGTCATCCTGAGTCCAGCAGGGCACACACACACACAAAACCACCCCAACACACACAAAACCCCACCAACACCACACACACACCACACACACACAGTAAGCGCCAGTCATCCCGACGTCACAGCGGGACACACACACACACACACACACACGCACACACCACACACACACACACACACCAAAACACACACACACCACACACACAACACAGTAACGTCCAGTATCCCGAGTACGCAGGGACACACAACACACACACACACACACACACACACACCACACACACACACACACACACACACACACACACACACACAACACGAAGTGTCCAGTATTGACGTCCAGCAGGGACACAACACACACACCACACAACACACACACACACACAACACACCACACACACAACACAGTGAGCTGTCAGCATCCCGCGTCCCGCAGGAAACACCACAACCCCCACACACAAACCACCACCCCACTCCCACACAAGCACCGTAAGTGTCCGTATCCTGACTACGCAGGGCACACACAAAAACACCACACAAACACCACACACACACACACACACACACAAACACACACACACCAACCACACCCCCACACACACAGTAACTGTCCCGCTCCTGACGTCACGCAGGGACACAACCACACCCCCACACCACACCACACACACCACACACACAAAAACACACACACAGTTAAGCTGTTAGTCATCCCGACTCACAGCAGGGGACACAACACACAAACAACCCCCAACACCACACACACACACACCACACAGTAAGCTGTCCAGATCCTTCGTCACACAGGGGGCAAACCACCACCCACACACAAAACCCCCACCCACACACACACACACCAACACACAGTAATGTCATCATCCTGACGTAAGCAGGGGCACAACCACACAACCCCAACCAACCCCACCACACCAAAAACCACACAACACACACACACACAAAAACACACACACACACACAAATAACTGTCCAGTCATCCCGACGTAAGAGGGGCACACACACCACAAACACACACACACCACACCACCCCACACACAACACCACACAAAACCCCAAAACTAAGTGTCATCATCCGGGCGTCCAGCAGGGAACACACACCAACACACACACACACACACACACACACACACAACACACACACAACACACACAACACATAACTGTCCCGTCACCCGACGTACAGCGGAAAACAAAACCACACACACACACACACCCCACACACCACACACATCACCACACACACCCACCAAAACACAACACACACAGTAAGCTGTCCCGTCATCCAGACGTACAGCGGACACAACACAACCCCACACACACACACACACAACACCCCCCACAACACACCACACACCACCACACACACAACAGAAGCTGTCCCGTCACAAAGTCACGCGGGGCAAACACAACACACACAAAACCCCCAACACACACCAACACACACCACAAACACAAACCAAAACACACCCACAGTAAGTGTCCGTCCGTGAGTCACAGCAGGGGCATTCCTTTCATCCCGGGGCACGATGACTGCACCCCCGCGGGGGGGGGGGGGGGGGGGGGGGGGGGGGGGGGGGGGGGGGGTTTGTAGAGTGAGGGGGGGGGGTTTATATGTTGTGACCCACCCTTTTGGGGGAACACAGGCTGTGTCAGGGCGACAGGAGTCAGCTGAAGGGCCCCCTCCCCCCCCATCTCTCTCTCTCTCTCCTCTCTCTTTCTCTCTCTCCTCTCTCTCTCCTCTCTCTCTGCGTGTTTTGTCTGTGTCTTTCTTGGCTTTTACTGTTTTTGTGTGTCCACAAGCTCTTTCATATTTTCAGGAATATTTTCAATTTGTGGTGTGTGTGTGTGTGTGTGTGTGTGTGTTGTGTGTGTGTGTGTGTGGTGTGTGTGTGTGTGTTTTGGTTGGTGTGTGTGTGTGCGCGCATGAATGCGTGGTACGGATAGTGATGAATGGGGGGGGGTTTAGTTGTTTATGTGTTTTCAGTTAAAAAGTTAAGGTTTAAATCACGTACCGTAAATCAGGGGCAAAGAATGGAGATGTTATCGTCTACAGGGGGTGCATTGGGGGGTAAAACCATCCGTCTCCTTCCCTGACTTACTTTTCCCGGGTGAATCGGGATCTTTTTTCTGCAAAGTGGGCAAACGGGTTTACCAATGTAATTTGATAGATACATAGATAAAAGATGTAATAGATAGATAGTAGATGAAAGACAAAATACATACATACAGCGCAGACAGCGCAGATAGATGATAGATGATGAAAGATAGTAGAAGAAGTGATAGTTGAAGATAGATTGATTGATTTATTTATTGATTGAAGATAGATAGATAGATTGATAGATAATGTAGATAATATAGATGAGAGATTTGATAGTTATAATAATAGATAGAAGATATGGAAACATACAAGAGAAGAAGAAAAGAAGAAGAAGAAGAAGAAGAAAAAAAGAAGAAGAAAAAGAAAAAGAAGAAAAGGGAGACGAAAAAAAAAGAGAAAAAGGGAAAGTATCAGAGTACAAAAAGTCGTGATTTAACGGCATGAAAAAAATGAGAAGGTACAAAGTGACTGGGATTGAATTAAAAATGAAAAAGAAAAAAAAAAAAAAGAGAGAGAAAGGAGAAAAAGGGGGGGGATGGTAGGAGAAGGGGAAACTAAAATTGGGAAGAAAATAACAAAGCACAAACGTTTTTTTTTTTTTAATAGGCATGGACATTTTTTGGAGGTTTAATCAACTTGTGCCATGCAATTTAAAAGAAGAGAGAGGGGGGGGGGGGGGGGGGGGGGGGGGGGGGAGGGGGGAGGGGGGCGGTGAAGGGGGGCAGGTTAAAGGGAAATGGGGAAAAAGACAAAGACGGTAGGATCATTTTTGATCGCATTTATAAACGCGAAAGTACAATGCAACTAATGCAAGTGATTTAGAGAGAAGGAGAGGGGGAGGGGGGGACGGGGGGGGGGGGGGGGGGGAGGAGAGGGAGAAAATGAGAAATAGGAAAAAGTATGAAAGCCCAAAATGAATCATGTTTAAACGGGAGAAATACTTTGAAAGGATGATTAACTAGTGACAGGCAATGAGAAAAGAGAGAGAGGGGGAGAAGAGAGGGGGGAAAAAAGGGGGAGAGAGAGAGAGAGAGAGAGGGAAGGGGAGGGGAGAGAGATGAAGAAGAGAGAGAGAGAGAGGGGGGGGGGAGGTTGAGGGGAGGAAGGGGGCGGCAGAACTGAGAAATAGGAAGAAATAAGGGAAAAACAAAAAGTCTTCATTTTTTTATTTTTTTTTCGGCGAACATACTGAAGACATAATGTAACATAGTTATGCAATTGAAAAAGAGAGAGAGAGAGAAAGGGAGAGAGAGGAGGAGAGGAAGAGAGAGAGAAGAAGAAGGGGAGAGAAGCAGACAGACAGAACAGAAAAAAAAACAAAAGAAAGAGTTCAAAGCAAGGTATTTTATTCACTTAACCTCAACCCATCATGAAGGGGACTGTGATCAATAATGAGGAAGATGAAGCAGATTCAAAATGCAAGCTAGCCATGATGTAAAGTATTCATGTACCTTCAAGAAGTCCAAAAAACCCCCTCATTTTTTAAAACCTTTATAAAAAACAAGTCTTCAGCTTTTGGTCGTGGCATTAACAAAATCAGTTTAAAAAAGAGAGAGAGGAGAGAGAGAGAGAGAAGGAGGAGGAGAGAGAGAGAGAGAAAGAGAGAGAAAGGGAGAAGACAGACAGACAGAAAGAGGGAGACAGAGAAAGGACAGCAGAAAAAACAGAAGAGACAAAGAGAGGGGGGGTGGAAGGAAAAGGGGGGGAAAAATGTGACATGAGAAGTAGTAACAGAGACAAAAAAATTGTGTGTTTTTTTAAAGAGGAAAAAACAAGAAGGGGGGGAACATAATGAAATTTCGTTTTAAGAGAGGGGGAAAAGAGAGGGGAGAGAGAAAAGGGGAAAAGAAGGGAGAGAGAGAGGGGAGAGAGGAGAAGAGAGAGAAAACAAACAAGACAAGACAAATTTTTATTTACGGGATAATGTAAGCACTGATGTGCTTTTTTTACATCCCTTCCTCGCCCCGGTAGGGTCAACAAATAAAAAAAAAGGTTTAAAAAAGGAAGAGCAAAAGTTCTTAAAATACAAAACAATACAGGATTTAAAATAAAAAATAAAATTTAAAAAAAAAAAATAAAAATAAAAAAGGAGAGAGAGAGTGAAAAAGGCAGAGGGGGAAGGGGAGGAGAGAGAAGAGAGGGAAAAGGAGAGGAGAGGAGAGGGAAAAGGAGGAGAGAGGAGGGGGGGGGGAAAAGGCAGGTGGGTGCGATAAGAGGATGTTTAGAACAATCGAAAAACAAAAAATTCCCAAAGGGGAAAACAAGAAATCGATTTTTAGCACCGGGGGAGGGGGGGGGGGAGGATAAAATAAAGCACAAAAAGGAGGGGAAATGCATAAAGAAACCCCGTCGCCACGGGTAGGAGGGGAGTTATGGTAAAAAATCAAATCATTCGCAGAAAAGTGAGAGAAGAGAAGAGGAGAGAGAGGAGAGGGAGAGGGGAGAGGGGAAAAAGGGGGGGAGAGGGGGAGAGAAGAGAGAGAGATAAGAAAACAAGCATTAAGACATACTTACTAAAAAAAAAAAACATGTGCATTTAAGTAAAAAAAACTTTTTTAAAAAGTGGTACATAATAAGGAAAAAAGGGTGGGGGTGATTGGTGGGGGATTTTGGCAGAGTTGCAATATGGCCTAAAGAGGGTTGAAAAAATGGGTTTGAAGGTTGTTGCATTGCGTTGGTTTTGGGGTTAGGGAGCGGTTCCCCTTTACAGGGCCTAATATGTTAAACTGGATTTTAAAAAAGTCGTTCTAGGAACGGGCGAAGTTTGGGTAGGTCCTTGAGGAATTTATTGGGGAATCTGTGAACTAAGTTAGGTGCCCTTCCCCCGACACTCTTGTGCTTAGATCCCTTTTTTTTATTTAAACTCAATTTAAAGGGAGAACTTTAATTTTTTTAAGTCCGGTCCAGAAGAAATGGGTTTTAGGAGGGGGCTATTTGAGTGGTCGTTGTGTGGCTTAAAAAATTTGGGTTTTAGGTGTTAGCGTAGACAGTCCCTAGAGTAGATCCTAGTTATGTATGTTGAATATGGACGGAAAAAGAGCTTGGTGAATGCGGCGAGGGAAACGTTTTATTTTGGGGAGTTATAAACTTTCGTGAAAGTTTTTTATAGGAGGGATGTAGTTGCAACTCATATTGCTATCATTGTTATTCCCAGCACTTTTAGGCATGTTCTGTTTAAGGGTTCATTTTTAAGATATACAGGGGGAAACTTAAGAGGGATTTGTCTTTTTGCCGGTTGTGATAAGCATGGATTTATTTTTTGAGGGTGAAAATGACATGTGATTTAGTTCTGTCCCCCTTTTACGAGGTCATTGTTTCTTTTAAAATGGGGCAGAACAGTAAAATCAGAAAGATTTGTTGTATTGTTGTACATCAGCAAAAAGTTCACAGGGGTGTGTATGGAGAGGTAATCTTGTGAAATTGGGACAGTAAGGGGCCCGGATAGAGCCTTGTGGGACCCATAGAAAATGTTTGAAATGAAAAGAAAAACTGTATTAAATTTTTTCCATTGCCTATTTGTAAGATATGAGTGAAAAAGCGTAAATGTTTTTGTGGATAAAACCATACAATTTAGTTTTTTAAATAGAAGGTTATGGTCTTCAATCGAATCTTTTTTGAAAATATGGACACCCCAAATCTGTTGTTGTTAATGTATTTTGCCAGTCATAACCCGGTTTTTAGGGGGTGGTGGATAAAAAGGTAGTGTCGAAACCCGAAATGCTTGGAGAAGCAAGTGGTTTGTATTGGTGTGTATTGGGTTTCTTGTTTATGTGTTTTTCCCAAATTTGGAAAGAGTGGAATGATTGAGTTTCTCGTAGTTTGCGGGTCTGAGGTCACCCGCTTTTTAGATGGTATGACTTTCGCTTTTTTGAACTATTGGGAAAATTTTTTTTGTCGATGCATAAATTGAAGAGTAGTTAACGTGTCTGTAATTTCTGGAGCGAAGTTTGAGGGTTTTTCCGTCTATGCCATCCACCCCACAGGGACCTGTCTTTTTAGGGCGTTTAGGTAGTGAAAACTTCAAAAATTTTTTGGTGGAATTCAGTTCAGACTTTAGTTTTTTTTGGCAATATTGTTTCAGTTTTTGGAGGTCGTTTGATCGGTTTAATCGTGTGACAATTTTATTGGCAATATGCAAAGGGGTTTCGCTTTCGACGAGATGTCTTTAAAATATTGATTTTGAAAAGATTGATTTGTTTGGGAAACCGTTAATGTCTCCAAAAAATTTTGGGTTCGGTTTGGGGTATTTGTTTCGATAGTATTTTGTTTTTTTTTCGCGCTTTTGTGAATTTATTGATTTCTCATTTTTAGTTTCTTTTTTACCCTGTTTTTTTAAAAATACTCTAGGTAGCCTGCTCTGTAATCTTTAGTTTTTACCATGCCAGTTTAGGTCATGTGTACTCTAATCGTTTTTGAGGGGGTGTTTTTCTTTAAAATTTTAGTAAATGTTTTTTATCCAAAAATTTACTGCAAGATCTGGATTATTATGTTGAAAACGAAAAAGATTTTGGGTTAAACAAATCAGTAGAAAGGTTGGTTGTTTAAAGCTTTAAAGCAACGGAGGTCATTGTTTTGTGTCCCGTTTTTGGGGGAATTTTTTACTTTTTTGGACCATGTGACACAAACTGGGTAATGATCACTCAGTTTAAAAACAGGGACGCAATTTCTGTTATGTTTTGTGTAGCCCGGGTGCTAAAATGTATATATTTTTTTTGGTTACCTTTTGTGGACGAAATGTTTTGTTTTCGATTATTTCCCTTCCTCCTTGGTCGAATCTCTTTTTTAATTTTGTAAATTTTTTAAATCAGGGAATACCCCAGAACCCACATAGTTGTATGTACGTCGCAAAGTCAAAAAATTAATGTATTTGAGTCTTACAACCGTACGGGGGGGAGGAGCCCTTTTCCCAAAATGTATTTTGCACAGCAAACTTGGGGCATTTTCAATTGTCTGCCGAATGAATATTGAATAATTCTTGATTTTACAAAAGTAAGAGGAAAACCGAAGAATCTGAAGATGCATGTTAAAAGTAAAGTCCATAAGCTTTCATTTCGTATATCGCATGCCTATGATCTTTTCTGTACAAGCTTGCGACTATACGAAATGACTGACAGCGCCGGTCCCTTTAGCGAGTCGCCTTCTTTGTTTACTGTCGGAGTTTTGATCCAAATTATCATTCTACGAAATTCGGACTTCCCGATCGAAATCTTGCTAATGACTCCATTTCTGTTGTGAATACAACTGAAAATGTGTAGAATTTATTATTTAACAGACCGTTTCAACAGAGTATTTTTCAGTTGAAAATTGTGTCAAGAGTAGGCGCCGACGGCCCGGCGAAGTGAAAAGTCAGCTGTGTTTTCTAGTAATTTTTAACAACAGAATTCTCCACTTAGACACTGTCTCGGAAAATGAAGTTTATATGTATAAAAAGAGCGAGATGCCAGCTTTTTATTCATTACAAAACTATTTCACGCTGTTTAGTATTTTTCATCGAAATAAAGGAAAATATGACGTAAGCTTGTTAAAAGTGGCTTCACTCTAGGACATTAATCAGCAATGATTTAATACAGGAACAAAATTGTCAAATGTGACTTACTGCATTTTATTCCTTGTGTTCTGAGGTTTTCATCGATAGTAAATATGTGTTAATAGTCTGAACGGACAGCGAGCCAGACAACACTGAAGCCGCGATAGAAAACACAAATTTATGTTGGTTCCGGCCTCGCGAGGGCCGTTTCGGCTCCGGCACTATGTCGCTGGCTTTGCGGTTCGGTACATGCTTATAAAAGTCGAGCGTTGTGTGAGAAGAGAGAGTTCCCCCAGAGTTCCATGATGTGAGCGACTGGCGTGAGAGGCAGAGAGAGGGCGCGCTCAGTGCGCTGAGTGCTGAGAGCGAGAGAGTTCCCAGGCTGCGTTCCTGGTTGGAGCTCCTAGCCATGAGAGAGAAATAAAAGAAGAAAAACTCCACGTCGTCCACTGCGTCTTCTTGACTGGCTGTTGTCCCTTGGTTCCTGCACTTCTCACCATCTGCCTGTCTTCACCTGCACACCCCTTACCCCTCACATAGTTTTATCTGAAACATAAATATGGTCGATAAGTGTCTTGGAGTTTGGTGTGACTCTCGTTGGAGATTCAATGAGCTGATGCAGAATAAATAGACTGAATGCTTGCGTCGATTGGTTTTGTACTTTCAGAAGGTCTATGTTAAAGTCTCCAAGTAAAATGATTTCCTTGGATTCAAGCGAGACTGCATCCATCATTGTAATTAATTTGTCGACCCAGTTTACTCTTTTGGATGGGTTCCTGTAGCAGAATCCAACCAAAATAGAAGGGTTTCTTTTCAGCTTAACTTCTATCCAAACGCATTCCACACCGTTACTTTCTAGGTGTGGAAGTCGTTTGAAGCTAAGGGTTTCACTGCTATAGATAAGAAGACCCGTCTCTTTCGCAAGTGAAGGATCTTTACGGATTGTGTTGTATCCTGGAATAGTTACATTATTGTCGCTAATGTGTGCAGCTAATCTGGATTCTGAGAGTCCTAAGATATGAAAAGGTTTACCATGATTCCAAATCAGTGTTGAAATATCTGATGTCTTGTTAACTGCATGTTGGATATTAAGGTGACAGATTCGGAGTCCTTCTTTGCATGGCCATGCATATGGTTCTTGCTCATTTCTAGTTGTGTACTGATGTGATGATAAAAGGAGATGACGATTTTGCACGTTAATCGACGTTAAGATTTGTATAATCAAGGAACACAATAAAAATTACATAAAAGGGAGAGAAAACGGGGCTGGTTTACACACCGTAACAATCTTAGTAAACCAGAAGCGTATGAGAAGCCACAAAACAAACAACAACAACAACAAAAAACCCGCCAAATACAAAACAAAAAAAAGTATCTTCACAGTATATGCCCTTCGGCTCCTCGGCCAGATGATATACTTATGGATACACCTTTCTGAAATGAAAATATACACTCCCTCACAAAGGAAGCACTTCTAAAGCAGAATTGAAGTAAAGCAGAATTGAAGTAAAGCAGAATTAAAGTAAAGCAGAATTGAAGTAAAGCAGAATTGAAGTAAAGCAGAATTGAAGTTAAGGGGGCAGAATATGAGGAGAGAAAAAGGTAACTGAAACTTAAGACAAAAAAGCAAAGAACCAACAACTCAAAATGAAAATAAGTGGGGGAAAAATGTTGTAGGGTGCATACAGATGTAAATTTAACATCGTCCGTGTGTATAGCCACAAAACCGGAAGTCGTGGTCCGTGAAAGAACAAAAAGCATTGACGAACGGAAACCGGCAATTTGAAGCCTGGCATAGACCCGACGACATCGAAGAGGCTGCACACAGTGCCTTAAACGGCTTGCTCCCTGCTGTGTGTGTTGTAGTGAAGATGAATAAACACCTATCACCTTCTAGTCGCTGAATTGTTCCATTGAGTGAATGAGCCGAACGAGCCACACGAACCAACACCACTCGACCACTTGACTACACGTGGCGTCGCCGACAGGATTGGAACAAGAGTGACCCTACAACACACACAGCAGGATGGAAGATCAACAGCCGAACCCCAGTTATCTTCCTGTGGTGGCGTCTCCCACCTCCACAGGGAATGAACCCCAGTTATCTTCCTGTGGTGGCGTCTCCCACCTCCGCAGGGAATGGACCTCAGCTATCTTCCTGTGGTGGCGTCTCCAACCTCCACAGGGAATGAACCCCAGCTATCTTCCTGTGGTGGCATCTCCCACCTCCACAGGGAATGGACCTTGGCTTTCTTCCTGTGATGGCATCTCCCACCTCCACAGGGAATGAACCTCGGCTTTTGTTGCTGGTTATGACATTTGCACTCTCATGGACAATGCTATGCCTCTCAGGCTCTCTACCCTTTGTGGCCTTTTCCTTTTAATACAATTATTAATCGTTATTAATGTTGGAAAAAGCAAACTGAAGAAATTTTTTTTTTAACTTACGTAAAGCGTTTTATCCCCTTTTCTTTGTTTTTGTCTATGAAGAGAACACCTACAAGAATGATTTGACTTTGTGTTCATGATAACTTCGCAGAAGTGGCAGGATTGCAGCCAAAGAACCATCTGCGAACAAGTCACACCAGTACCCGGCAGCAGAGTGGTTTGTACCATGACAGTTTTGATGAGAATGTGTCTTGACTATATAAAGGGGCACAAAATTTGGAGAAAGAACCAAAAGATTTCAGTTCACCTTCTTCAGTATGCACTTACCTGAGCTAGTTACGCTGAAAGCCTAGGGCAAGATAAGTAACTCTGTAATTTGAACATGGTTACCCAAATTAAAAAAAATAATTTAAAGAGAGAAAAGGAGTAATGAAATGAAAATAATTTTTAAAATTCATAACTCAAGAACTACGGCATGTATTGACTCGTGTTTTTTTTGCAAACGGAAGTGAATGGCTACAGGAAGGAGGAAGTCACGTTCTTGCAAGACTTCCTTTCTCTATCAGAAAACATGGCAGCGCCCATTGTTGTCACGTGTTTTACCGGGCGCTAGCGGCACGTGCTTGTCAAGAGAGTTAAGGGAAGCAAGTAATGGTTAGTTTATCAAGATAGGCGTACATGGACTTGTTGAAGGCAATAGTTTTGCTATCACTTAATGCAAAGAGATATCGAGTACCTGTTCACCCATAACAAATCCTGTCAATGTTCTCCATACTATACTGACTGTACTTTGGGAGCTGAGGCTAACTATTAGTCTACTCCCATTGTAAATTTTCTATCATTTGTTGCTAATGTTAACCTATTTGGGTTGGGTCGGAAACTAATTTCGACATTAGCAAAAGGATATCTTTGGGAGCAATGGGGACATTGCGTTCAAAAGCAAGGGGTGTGTGTTATAGGGTGCATACAGATGTAAATTTAACATCGTCCGTGTGTATAGCTACAAAACCGGAAGTCGTGGTCCGTGAAAGAACAAAAGGCATTGACGAACGGAAACCGGGCAATTTGAAGCCTGGCGTAGACCCGACGACATCGAAGAGCTGCACGCAGTGCCTTAAACGGCTTGCTCCCTGCTGTGTGTGTTGTAGTGAAGATGAATAAACACCTATCACCTTCTAGTCACTGAACTGTTCCATTGAGTGAATGAGCCGCACGTTCCAACGAACCAACACCACTCGACCACTTGACTACAAGTGTGAAAGTGTGTCAAATGTTTTCTGTATGGGGTCCATAGTGTGAGTGATACGCTCGAGAAAATGTTCCCCGAGCGTCGCTCTTTTGTCCTGGGTCATGGATCGCGTGATGGGACCCATGACTGCAACTGTACCCAGTTGCGCGGCAGTTGCTGAAGGGGGAAACTAGGGCATGATGGCGGCTTGCTTCACATCACGCTAACACGTGGGTACACAATACACAATCCACGTGAATCGTTGAATGCACACACAATCACATCACACACTGACTTGAAGAAGTTAGAAATGCAAGTATACTGTCAACATATTTACCTTGTTTTGCCACATTAACTTTCAATAACTTTGTTGTAAACCACTGGATCTGTAAAATACATCTGCACTCGTCGGAAACCGGAAAGAGAGAGAGAGAGAGAGAGAAAGAGAGAGAGAGACAGACAGACAGACAGACAGACAGACAAGACAGACAGAGACAGAAAGACAGAGAGAGACAGAACTGGAGAAATCAATGAATAATAAAACGGAAACCACTCAAAGAAAAGATCATGTTAAAGAGAGAGAGAGACAGACAGACAGACAGACAGAGTACTCACGTGCACAAACACAACAACAACAAAAACAAAAACAACAACGACAAACGACGACGGCGACAACAAAAACAAAAAAGAAGCGATAAAAAAAAAAAGCCTGTCACCAAAAAAAAAACCGGGGACGCCGAAAACAAACAATGGAAAACAACAACAACAACAAAAAGCGAAAAAAAAAAAAAAAAAAAGCCTGTCGCCCATAAAAATTCCGAAAGAAAAACCCACTGGGTAAAGGACCCCCTTTTCCCGACCTGTTGCCCTCCGAGGGTTTTTCCCAACAGGTAAAGAAAACCCAACGGGTTAAACGAGGGTTCAGAGGGAAATCCATGTAAAACTTTGTCAGTAAAAAAAAAAACCATTTGCTGGAAAAAAAAAAACGGTCAATTTTTAAACTGTTTTTTGTTGTTGCTTAATTGTAAAACTGTTTTCTTGAATTGCCCATGTTCCCTTTTTGTTGTTTTTTGGTTGATTAAAAAGGTGAGTGGGTTTTAGTTGTTGTTTTTATTGTTATTATAATTTTTTCGTTATTCTACGGGAAAAAATTTTATTGTTGTTTTGTTTACCCGTTTTGTTGTTTTTTGTTGTTTTTTGGGTTTTTGTTGTTTTGTTGTTTTTTTGGGTTAAAAAGGTTTTTGTTGATTGTTGTGTGATGTTTTTCTTTGCATTAATGTTTTTTTCCCCTGAGTGATTTTTTTCATCGTTACTTATTTTTTTAAAGTTTTATTTTTGTTTTTGGGGGCTTTTTGCAAATTTAGTTATTGTTGATTTGTCGAGGGAATTTGCACTTTTATTTTGTTATTGTTTTTTGCCCGGGGCATTTTGCTACTTTTAGTTGAAACGATTTGCCCAAGGCATTTGCTCCCGTTTAGTTGTTTTTGGGTTGTTTTGTCGGGGCTTTTGTTCCTTTAGTTCTTTCTGTTACTGTTTTTTTTGTTGCACTCCCTTTTAGTGCTTTTTCACAGTTTGGGTCTTTTTTGGGGTTTTTGGGTTTTGTTTGTTTGTTTTTGTTGTTGTTGTTGTTTTTGTTGTTGCCTTCAGCAGAACTTTGACACAAAGATAAAGGTCCCCGAAAAAAATGAATTGTTTGTTGGGGGGGGTTTCCCCCCCCTTTCCTTTTTCCCCTCTCCTCTCATCTCCTTCATCTCCCCCCATCTCTCCCCTCTCTCTCTCCCCTTCTTCTTCTCTTTGCGGGCTGATGTTTTTTTTGGCTTATACTGTCCCGGGGGCCCCCTTGCAAAATCAAATTGATATCCTCAAAAAATTTTTCCCAAAACAATTATGTATAAAAGTTAATCGGGAAAAGCGAAAAAAAATTGTATTTCAGAAAAGGGGGTTTTGGGAAAAAAAGGGAAGGGAATGGAAATTTTGGCGAGGAAAACATAAAACAGTAGTCAACATTTTATAAATTTTTTAGGGTCCCATTTTAAAACCCAAAGCTTTCACAAAACGTATGCGGGGGAAAAGACCCTGGCCACTAAAGCAAAAATTAAAAAAACCAAGCCCCTTAAAGGGTTTTTGGGGAAATTAGGGGGTTTATTTCGAGAAATGTGTTTTTAAGATTTTATGAGGGCTCAGTTTTCCTCCCCTTTTAAAAAAGGTTGTAGGGGTCTGGGGTTGGGGGCTCCCAACAGCTCGATGTATTTAGGGAAAGTAACTTATGTTTTGAAAACGTTATTTTGAACGTAAGAAAGCAAACGCCAAAAAAAAAGGTGTGGGAGACCTGGGCCGATATCCAATGTATGTTTCAGCGGCTGAAAGGTGTATTCTTTAAATGGAAAAAGGAGTTTTTTAATCTGGCAGCAAAAAAGGACTACCCAAGAAAAGCCTATAATATGTTAAACCCCCCTTCAAAAATTTGGGGCAAAAAAACGGGGTTTTTTAAAACGTAAAGACAGTTTTTATTTGAAAAGGGTTTTGGAGATTTTTGGTTGGAAAACAGAGTTTTGGGCCAATATGAAAAATTTTCACTCAAAATTTTTTAAAAAAGGGAAAATCCCTAATTCAGTAAAACCCACAAAATTTGGCATGATAAACGGAATCAGCAAAAATTTTTTGGAACGTTTTATTTTTTAAAGCTTTTTCCAAAGAAAAGGATTTTTGGGATTACGTAAAAATAAACGGTATCGAAAGAAACGAAAATGTTTAATTTAGATTTGAAAATTTCCCCAAAATTTGGGGTTGCAAAAAAACCTGAGATACAGAAGGGATTTGGTACAAAGAAAATTTTATTAGGGTCCGGTGTGCAAAGGAGCTTTTGAAAAAGAGTAAACTGTTTTTTGTTTGAATGCGTGTTTTAATGAAATTTTTAAAGGGAAAAATGTAAAAGCAATAAATAAGGGCTGAAGGAAGTGTGCGTATGAAATGTCCTGTGCCGATGAAGTGTCTGTAAGAAAAGTCTCACGTTTCTGTACGTTTTCCGAAAAAAATCAAAGTGATAAAAGGAGGAAGAACTAAAGGGATGTGTGTTCAGGTGTGGAAGGATGATTTTAAATTGGAAAATTTTTAACCCCTAAAAAAATTTTCCGTTGAATGAAGTTAAGGATGGTTTGTGTTAAATTTTGATTAATAATGATTGAGGATCTAAATTTTTAAACGAAAAACTGAAGACTGTGGGGATAAAGGCGGTAATATATTTTTTTTCCCTTCTTTTTCCAAAAAACTTTTTCACTAAAAAACCGAGTAGGTCACCAGGGGGGGAAATTTTAAAAAAATTTAAAAAAAACATAAAAAAAATAGGCGACTCAAAATTTTGGGGCCCCTGGAGAAAAATTTGGCAAAAGGGGGTTTGCCACTCGATATTCAAGAATTTAAAAGCAAGGGCCCCAAATTCAGGCCCGGAAAACAGTAAAAAAAGGGGGGAAAGGGGTAAAAATAAAAAATCGCCCAATATGAGATCTAAAAACTGCCCGTATCAATTTTTTTTTTAAATAGTTTGCATTTGGGGAATCTTGATGGAAACCCGGGCAGTGATTTCCCACAGCCGTACAGAACTGGGATAAAAAGAATTAAGTGGTTTGTAAATTATTTGATGTAGGTAGGGTTTTTAAAAATTAAAGCCAACCTGGGGTTTCTTTTTTTTCAATACTAGTTGTTCCCTTTTGGGGAATACAATTACTTTAGTTTGGCCTTTGAAAAAGATTTAAGTTTGAAAAAAAGCTCTTTTTCCCCTTCAAAAGGGTTTTTCCATTCAATTTCCTAATGTTTTTCCCCTTGTATTCCCCCTTTTTCTCTGATGGGGTTTCCCCTGTTGAACCGTCTGCTCTTTTCCCGGGAATCTTTTCGAGGTTTTCAATGTCCTTTAGATGGTAAGGACCCAAATGAGAACCATATTCCATTTCCCTGGATAACCATGTTTTGTGCAGTCGTTTTTAAAATTTTTTGGGGGCCAACCCTTGATTTTCCCTGTATAAAAAAAGGGCAAAGTTTGTTTTTTTGCTTTCTTACTTTAACTAAATTGTAATGTTTTTTTTCCCCTTTTAAAAGGGACTATCTAAATTAAAGGCTAAAATTTTGCAGCTTTAGTTTCTTTAAGAATTTTTTTTGGATAGAATAATCTGATCTAATTGGTAAACTTTTGTTACATAACGAAACACTTGGAAATTTTGGGGGATGAAATTTCCCTTTTTCCCAAGTTCTTTCCCCCACTCTTGGTAAAGTGTTTAATCTCTTGTAGAATGGGGGGTTTTTTTTTTTCTTGCTTCTGTTTGGGTTCATATACTAAGCTGTCATCTGAAAAAAACCCTTTTGTATTCCCAGACCGAGTTTTAAAATTTTTGTCTTTTAAATTTTTAAAAATTTTTTTAAAAAACACGGGCCCGCAAAAGTTCCCTGTGGTACCCCTGAAAAGGGAAACGGGTTTTCAAGGGGTGACGCCCCTTAACAAAAACCTTTTCTCGTTTCCCAACGGGGAAAATGATCTACCCCCCATTTTAGAAAAAAAAAAACCCGCCAAGGCTGATGTGTTCAAAATTTTAAAGCGAAAGGCCCCTCGGGTAACCTTATAAAAGGTTTTAAAAAAAAGGGTCTAATTTTTTGGGCACAAATTTGTGTCTGTTGTTAAGAAAGTTTTTTTAAAATCATGAGATTTGTTATAAGTAAGTCTCCAACCCCTTCCTGTCAAAAAACGATGCTGGGCGTTATTTAAGAAGTAATTTTTTGCCCAAATGATCCATTTGCTACTTTTAATATTTTGTGTTCAATTTGTTTGGGCGGATATGGAGTAAGGGGTACGGTCTATAGTTCTCTGCTTTTTTTTTGTCCCCCTTTTTTAATTAAGGGAAAACAATGCTCGCTTTCCCCCACTAAATCAGGTTTTTCCCCTCCCTGGCCCATTTTGAAGTTTGGGTAAATTAGTTGGTTTACTCACTCAATCATAATCCGTTTGAAAATTTTAAAGAATTTATTTTTTTGGCCTGCCTTCTTTTGGAATGTCGGGGGTTTGTGGTGGAACTACGAATTGTGTAATGGTAAATCTATTTTTGCTAGCCCCTAAAATTGAACATGTATAAATTTTATTAATAAAAATTCAGTGTAAAGTGCCCGGTTTTCCCCCTCTCTCTGATTAAAGCCAAAAACAAAACCATGAAAATCCCCCCAGAGAAAGGGAAAAAAAGGTTTTCTAACTCCCCCTTTGCCCCTAAAATAGGTTCGGGGCTGGGGCGACCTAGAATGGGTGTTTTCCTGTTCTCTGAAAAGAAAGGGACTTCAAAAACCCAAAAAAAATAACGTTTAAACTACAAACAAACATACTTGTAGGTTTACCTTTTTTAAATACAAATTTTATTAAATTGCCTTGCCCTTTTAAAAAACAAAGTTATATTTTTGAAAAAAAAATCCCAAATTTATTCGCTAATTTCTACTTAAAAAACCCTTTGTATAACAGCCCGGCAAAAACACGAGGCGGGGGGGATTTTATAGAGCCCCCCAATGGGGCAAAAACCTGATCACTTAATTTATGCTAGGGCGGGGTGGCGCAGAAAAAGGGGCCCTTCTTTTCACATAGAAAACCAAAAGGGGGGGGGGCCGGCCAAGGACCCTTTAAAAACTGTGTTTTCCCTATGTTGTGCCCAAAAAAAATTAAATTTAAAACACTCCTCGCGAGTTTATTTGCGTTTCTTCTCTTACCGGCCCCCGGGAAATTTGGCCAGGTAAAACTTGCAACATTTTTGCACAGAAAATTTCCTCGGAATGTTCAAGAGAATGCAGTGCCTCCCCCTTAAACACAACCACCGTCGAGGCTGCAAACGTTGGAAAAGAGGGGGTGAAAATCACAAAAAAAAAGGCCCGGGTTCGTCAAGTTTTCCCCCGGGACTGCCCCCACAAAAAAGGTTTTTTTTTTTAAATGTGCTCCGGTGTGGGCCCAAATGTTTTTTATTTTAAAATGGCTAACATGTTTCCCGAAAAAAAGGTTTGTGCTTTTCAAGCCCAAAATTTTTTATTTAAACCTGTTGTTTGGAGTTTTTGTGAAAAAGAACTAGGTGAAGCATGTTTCTCCCATTTTAAACCCGAAAAGAAGCATTATTTTTTTGGAAGGAGAGAAAAGGAAAAAAAGGGGGAACCCGACTGTTTTGGGAAAGAACGTTTAAACTTAAAGGTTTGTTGGTTAAAGGAAAATGAAAACTTTTTTTTAAAGAAAAAATTTGTGAACAAGATATAGCCATTTTCCCAAAAAAGGTTTTTTGCCTTTTGATGAGAGGGTTTCCCTTATCAAAAAAATTTGGCGGGGATTTTTAAAAAGGGCCCAAAGCAAAACAATCCATAACGGTTAATTTTTGGGGCGCGGGCTTGAAAAAGAAAAAAGTCATTTTTAAAAAAAAAAAAACGCAAACAAACATGGCGTTCATTTCTCAAGACCCCGGGTTTTAAACCCAGGGCTGATTCGTAGGCTGGGAAAAATCTTTCAATTTCGTGTGTTTTTAAAACTATCCAAAAATTTTCACAAGTTGGAATCATTATAAATGAACTGTGTGGGAAAAACCCCAAACCTTTATTAAACTTAAAACTAAATAACGTTTTCGAATTTTTCTGGAAAAACGAACTGGGAATGGGGTTTGGCGGGTTTGAAACATTTTCCAGTAGGGAAAGGGGGATAGTGTGTGGGCCCGCACTTTTCCATAAAAATTCCCCAAAATTTTACAATAAGGGGGGAAACTACAACGGGCCCGATTAGAGCCGCCAAAAAAAGCTTGGGAAAAGCAGTTTTTGCTGTAAAATTCTCCCAAAAGCCATTTGAAAATGTTTTGAAAAAAGGGGGAGCACAGAAAAATGGGCCAAAAACCAAACCCTATGTGTCGTTTTTTGACCTGCAAAGCAAAAAAAGCAGAAAAACAAACCCAAGTGATCAAAAGGGGGCCCGTTTGGCCTCAAAGCTCAGCGGCAAACGGGAAAAACAAAATTGTTCATTAGCCTAGTTGATTAGGGGGCGCAGGATAGCACCCTTATTTAAACCCCCCCTTTCCCCTTTTGGAAGCCAAAATAAGTTCTTCTAAGTTCTTTCCCCAAGTTACCCCAAATCCCCCAAGGCCTTAAAATTTAAATCACCCCAAGTTTTTAATTAAGTTTTTTTTTTAAGTTTCCTTTTAAATCTTACTTAAGTTACCTTTTTTGTTTCAATTAAGTCACATCAAGTTTTTAAAATTTTTTGATCAATTTACCCCAAGTTTTAATTTTAAATTCTTAATTAAGTTCTGATTTAAGTCACCCCAAATTTTTCCCTTAAAATCACCTCAAAATTGAAATTTTAAATCGTTCCCTTTTAATACAAAACCCAAATTTTTAAATTCCCAAATTATCTTATAAATTTTCAAAATACAATACAAACTATGTTTTTTTTTTTAAACAGCGGGTGCCCAATGTTGTACACCCCACGCCCCAAAAAAAAAGCGTCATTTGTTTTAGGGTGTCTTGCTCAGGTTTTTGCGCGGACGGTTCCGCATAGAAACTTAATGGGAAATTTTTTACATCCTAAGCAAAACCCATTTTATTACAATTTGGTCTTGGGAAAAATCTTTTTAAGATCCATGTCCCTTTTTTTATTGAATCCCCATTTTATAATAAAGGCCCTTTATCTATTTTTTTCAAAAAAACAAAAAAAAATTTAAATTCTTAAAATATTATTACATTTTAAAAAAGGGTCCAAAAAAAATTTTTTTGTTTTTGGCGGTTTTTGGGATTTTTGTTTTTGTAAATTTACCGGGTTAAGGGTTTTTTACTGCTTTGGTTTTTGTTGCCCTTGTTTTTATATTTTTTTTAACCGTAATTAAAACCCCCCCAAAAAGCAGGGAAGGGGGCCAAAAAATGGCAACAGTTTTAAGTTCCCTTTTTCCATGAAGAAATTTGGCGCGGGAGGTCCCTTTAATACCTGGAGTTTTTTTTAGCCCGGGAAGAAACAAAATTTTTTCTGGCGTGGCGGTGTTTTGTTTTTTTTAAAAGGTTTTATTTCTGTAACAAATTTTTTTTGTCTGTTCCACTCTGCTAATTTTTTTCCTGCTTTTAAAAACGCCCAGGTTTAGGATGCTTTTTAAAACGGTTTTCCGCCCCCGATTCAGTGTTTTTTGCTGATTTTTTTGGTTGGTTTCCTTTTTCCACCATTCCCGGGGGTTTTTGATTCTGTTTATTTTCGGCTCCGGTCTTTTTAAGGGAAATTTAAAAATATATGATTAAAAATAATTTTAAACCCATTTATTAATGGCGATAAAAAATGTTCCAAAACTGTAATATTGATCCAACTTAGAGAAATCTTTGACTTTGTTAAAATTGGTTCCCGCCGTTAAATCAACATAAAATCTTTTTCAGAATCAAAGTGAGCAAATTTTTAAAAACTAGTTTTGTTTACAAAATAAAGGGCCCTTTGGCCCGCACTTTTTAACCCCCCTCGACCCCAATTTTCCCCATTTATACCTGTTGTGTACTTTTAATTTTCTTGTGGGGAATTTTGTTGAATCTTTCATGCTGAATTCAGTTCCCAGGAAATGTTTTTTTTTTTTCCCCATGCTGCCAAAGGAAAACAAACCCTTTTCCTTTTTTGGGCATAAAAAGTTGGGCCCTCAACTTTTCATTTTTAAGTCCAGGGCTGTGTAGGCCGGGTTGGGAGCTCTATCAGATCATTGGGTTTTATTTTTTTTTTTTAAATTTTAATTTTTTTTTTTTTTTTAAAAAAAGGACCGAAAAAAAAATTTGCCCAAACCTTTTTATCCATTCTGCTGTTATTGGAGGCCTTAAAATGTAGGATACACCCTTTCTTGGTAAAAGCCTTTAAAAAAAAAACCACAATCTTTCAAATAGACTTTGGGGGAATTTTGCAAAGCTAATCGCCCCTTTTTTACAGCTTATTTGCTACAAAAAATTTTCAGTTTAACAAGGGTTTAAATTTCCCGGAATTTAAAAATGGGAAAAAAAATTCATTTATAAAAAAAAGGGTTCACTGTAATTTAAAGAAAAGGTGGCGCTGTGGGGAATTTCCTTTCTTTTAGCGGAAATTTTAAATTTCCATTTAGTAAACTACGGGACGACCCGGGGAGAGAAAAAGACATAACCAAACTGGGTCAATAGCTGCAAACAACAGTTTATTTGAAAAACAAAGGAAAATTTAGCATTAGATTTAAAATTAAAAGGCACACTGAAAAAAACAGGGGCTTGGGAGCTTACACATTTTTTAAAATGTTGATCAAGCAATTTTAAAAAAAAATTTTTCTAGTAAAGGGCAAACCAAAACGAGCTTTTCCCCCCCCCCAAAATTCCGGGGATTTTTTTTCAAAAATCAGGAAAAAAAAAAAGAGGAAGAAACGCGTTTATTTTTTTTCGTTGGTTGACTGGTGTATTTTTTGCAAAAAAATTTTGGGGTAAATAAAAAAAAGAAACAAAATCTATTTTTGCCAAAAGGATATTGGAAGGGAATTTTCCCGGGAATTAAAAAGTAACCAACAGGGGTGTTATTTAACAAACAGCGAAGGAATGGTTACCTTTAAAAAAACGATTTGGCAATTTTTTTACCTGCCCTGGCGAATACGTACCACACTTTTTGAAAAACAAAACCGAAAGACACCCCTCAAATGGGCCTTCTATTTTTTCCCCCAAAAACGTTAGACAAAAAAGGGTTTTAAATACGCACCCCACATCATTGACATTGCTTCAAGACACAAAAAATGGGGGAACCTTAACACCCAAAAAAGTGCTTCTGCTGGTTTTGTTTTCCAACAAAATGATTTTACCCAACGGGTGCTAAATTTCCCCGAAAGATTCCAAATTTATGATGGAAAAAATTTTAAAGGGGAAATGAATCAATTTTTTTAAAAAAGAGTTTTCTTTTTTAAAAAATGGGATTCCAAAGGGTTTACAATCAAACTTTTGTTTTAAACTTTAACAAACAGTTGCTGAAAGAATTTTTTTCCTAACCAGTATCCCCAGAAGCTTATTGACAATTCCCCGCAACCAGAAAGGGTTAGAAAAACTGCCCTATTTGCGCGCAAAGAATAAAAGAAAAAATTTAAAAGGGCTAAAACCAGTAAAAAGCCAAACAAAAAACAAAAATAGATGTTGCTTTAAGACGCCGTTCATTTCCCGCTTTTTTATTACCGTTTTGGGTTTTAAAAATTAAAAGGGACCCTTTTTTCCCGGGGGGAAACAGAAAGGGGGCACTCACATCAGGGAAAAAGATCCAGTTTTTGGGGTTGAACCCCCATAAAAAAAAAAATTTTAAAAAAGAATCCCCCCGTGATTATTTTCAGAAATGAAAAACAACCCAAAAAAACCAGCTCCCCAAAAATTTTTTTGTGAAGGAAAAAACGCAGATTTAAACCCACCCACAGTTCCCCTTAAATTTAAATTTTCGGTTTTCCCCATGTCCGGGTTTCATATGAAAAAATCGGGGGTTTAAAAAAACCAAGTTTTTTTGTTGGTTTTATCTAATACTTCCTTTTTTTACAACCCCCCTTTTGTTGATCTCATGGAGATTAGATCGCAGCTTTTTTTTGTCTTTAAAAAAAGTATTATTGTCAAAAGCTTCTTTGTAGTTGGTTCCTTTCGATATGTTTTAATGCCCAAAAATGCGGATATTCCCTTTTTCTTTCTTAATGGTTTTCTCCCGGGGTCGAAATACTGCATTTTTTGACCTTAAACCAACCCAAAATCCCTTTATCACCCTTTCCCCGATAATTCCCTCCTTTATCTTTCCTAAAAAACCCTTTTTTATTAGTAATTGAAAGCCCAAAGGGGGAAACTTTTTGGGTAAACGGGTTTTGTCTTTCCCCTTTCCCACATGCCCCTTTTGCTACTTCTATTTCCATTCTTTAAAAGATGTCCCTTTAAGGGATAAACTATAACAAAACTGTCTGTAAACTGGGGGTAAAGTTTCTCGAGACTCTGGGGTACAAGGGTTTAAAGTGTCATAAAGAAAAATTCCCCAACTTTTAAAAGCTTTGGGTAATTCTAAAACTGAAACCCCCAAAAAATTTGGGGTTTTTCCAATTTTTTCTTTCTTTTTTTTTCCCTCAATTTTGCCAAAAAGCTGATCAGGGAAAACTTCTGAGTCCTGTTTAAATTTTTTTTGAAGTTTGTTAATTTTCTTCGTTCTCTTTTGGGGACCAAATTGGAGTCTTTGCGCTTGTCGGTTTTTCCCCTAGTTTTCCAAAAAAGTGTTGTTCATTAACTTGAAAAAGGGCTTTTTTTTGAAAAATCGTGGATTTTGTTCTGAGATCGTGTTTTTCATGATGCATGGGTTTTATGCCCGTTTTGATCCCAAAAACCAAATTTTCGATGAACAGCTGTCAACTCAAAAATGTCCTTTAAAAAAAATTGAAGAAGTCTGTAATGCAGACATAAATTTTTTTTTCCTCGAAGATTTGGGACAAGTTTAGGCGGCTCCATTTGGGTTCACTTTAGACTTTCCCGCAGCTAAAGGGTAGTCCCTTTTGCCGTCTTTGGGGTTCTTGGGGTAATTTTTAAGTCAAATTTTAGAATGAAAAAAAAAGCTGTCGACCCGGGGCAAACTGCCCAACCACTTTTTTAAACCTTTTTTAATATTTTTCGGTTGGGCTTTGTGTACATTTTAAAGTTGCGTAATGGAAAATTTTTTCGCCCCTTGCCCTCCTAAGATTGTTTGCATCTTAAAAAACATAAAATAGTTTTGCCTTTTTTCGGGTCATATTTGGCCAAAATATTTGGGTTTTTTTTGTTTACAGTAATGATGCGACACCTTTCTTAAATTTCCCCCGCGCAAACCGTTTTCAAACATTGAATCATTGGTTTAAAATTTACAAAAAAATCAATCGTACTCTAGTTAAAATTTTTTGAAAGCGTCCCAGCTCAAACCCAGGGGCAGAAATGTAATGCGCGGGATCCAGGGGTATAAGGGTTTTTAAAGCAGGTCTTTTTATAATTTTCCAAAAAACCCGCCAAAAACAAGTTCAGCCAAACAAGTTTTGAAACTGATAGTTTTCCCACGTTTTTCACTCTAATTCGGGGCCCCGCATCTTGAGCATGCTGGTAATCAAAATCACTGATGTCCCTTTCCTCTAAGACTAGAAAAGAAAAAAGCCTTTTTGGGGGGGAAGTGTGTCCCCTTTGCCAAAACCTTTTTCCCCAAATGTTAAAGTATTTTAAGGTAAAAACCCCCCTTTTAACGAGAGTTTGGGGCAAAATATTCTTTTTTTATTGGGCAGGACTTTAAGGACATTTGCCAAATGACTCTAATTATCCCATCATGTGCTGCATAGGTGTTTTAAAAAACATGTTAAAATTTTAAAATGAAACACATGTAAATTTTTTTGAAAGGGCTGTGCAATACTTTACACCCCCAAAGGCGTTTTCTAATTTCTTTATTTTTAAGGTAGAGTTTTTAAACCCCGCAAGTTAGAAGAATAAGGCAGCTTCCATGTCTTTGGTTCAAAATTTAGTTTAAGATTGCAGTTGGGTTTTGCGGGCTCCCTTTAATTTTTCCCCTAATGTTTATCATGGTCCTTACTTTTTGGGTTTGGTTCCTCCCCTGAGTTCTAAACCACAAAACCAACAATGGTGGCTGAGTAAAACTGTTGTTGGTCTTTAGGCGTCATCTTGATTCAGATAAATTCAGTTTTTTAGAACAATCATTACACCCTTGCTGCATGCGCTTAAAAAAAACCCTTTTGCCCCTTTTGGTCCCCTGTATAAATTTTGGCGTTTAATGAGCGCCCTCCGACCTGACAATAATGGGAAAGGGAAATGGAAAAAATCTTTTATGATTACTCATTAACCCGTTTTTCGAAGTTTTTTTGGGGCTGGCCCCTTTATAAGGGAAACCAAAGAGTGATTCCCAAAAAAATTTTGCGTAAAAAAAATGTATGGAGAATTTTGATCCCTTTTCCCGGTTTTTAAAAATAACTTTACTACCTTTTTGGGGGCGTAGTTAGTTCTGTATTTTCAGTCCAAAAGGGGGGATACAATGTTTTAATTTTCGATTGGCCCGCTTTTTCGGATGGAATTCCCTTTTTAAACATTTTTTTAAAAGAAATTTTTTGTTTATGCCCAATTTTTGAAAATTTGACCCAAAAATCTACTCATTTTGCGGGCAATGTGTAATGCGGTAGCCCCGCCCCCGGGGAAAAACATCCGTAGTAAGTCTAAAATTTATTTTTTTCTGGTTCGTAGTGTTGGGGGCTTTTCTTGGGAAAACTTTTAAAAGGGTGTGATTTGTTTTTCCTTTATCCCCTTTTGTAGATAAAATTTACAGTTATTGGTTTTTTTTGTTCCCTTTAAACTGAACAATTTGATCTACAAATAACAGGAAAGGATATTTCCCCCTAAAATTAGTTTATTTATGTAGGGGGATGTTAGACACTCTCTCTGCTTTTTGGGGGGGCGTGAAAGCAGCCTTGCGAGAACAAAAACCCCATGAAAAAATTTGTTGCGTCGGTTTCTTTATTTTTTTGAACTGCTTTTTTTTCAACAATGGGGTGGAGGTAGTGGAATGAAACCCCTTGGGCCCACAATCGGGGCTACTTAGCCTGTTTTAATTGATCTCTATGATTCGCCCTCCCGACCAAACCAAGGGCCCCTCATTTTTTGGGGTTCCTTTAAAGGGCCCCAAAAAAACTGTGTAAAGCCGGTTGCCCAACCGGGTGTTTTAAATCATTACGAGAAAGAAAAAGACCCCGTTGTTTAAATTGAGACCCAGGAAATTTAATTTTCTTCATTTATTGTTACATAGTCGATTAAAACAGCTAACATTACTTTAACGGTGGGTCTATTGTCAGTTTACCTGGAACTTGAGAAATAGCATGACCAACCTTGCCCGTACGTTGCTGGATCAATAACTTCTAAATCAATATCATTCAGTGCTCTTGATAAATCTTCTTGCATTGCTTCAAACAATTCGTCTGGACCTTCATATATCTTATCCATGCTGAGTTTCTTTCTAACTCAAAATATTTATTTAAATCAAAAAAATAATTAATCAATATCGATAGTCTTTTTGTGTTTAGACTCATAAACTAAAGTATAAACACCCTTTGGCGTTGTTAATGCGAGCTGTTTAGAGCAGAGTTTAATGTTTCGTTTACTTTTTTTAAACATTCCTTTTTTATCTGTTCGGTGTCTGGCTGTTGAGAAAAACTTGTCCTTGCCTTTCTTTGAAGATCAAACTTTTGTCTTTTGTAGTCATTAAAATCAGCCTGTAAACGGCTAAATTCTTCATCCCTGATGTTTGAGTCAGCTAGTGCTTTATTTATTATCAGATTGAAGGAACTAAGTTTAGCTGTTATTAGTTGAACCATAGCTGTGTGCTTTTGGAGTTTAGTTTTATTTTTTTGCTGGCAGCACCTACAGCTAATGAACACAGGCCGAGAGCTAAAGACAACCCGCCTAGAGGTAAAGCTGCGGGTGCGCCTATGCCCGTTGCTAAGAGACCAACACTCGTTCCTGCTGATGCGGCGCTTATAGCGATGCCCCAGTATTAACATAAGTAACAGCATTAAAGGCAGCAGAATACCTTCGTTTGGCTTTGCTGTATTTTGAAAGGTCCTGCTCTAGTTTTTGTTGCATTTGTGTAATGTTTGTTAATCTAAAGGTTTTTACTTCAGCAGCAGAGACGACCTTAGGGTCAATGTTGCCTTCTATAACAGCAGAGACGACCCTGGAGTCGATGTTGCCTGCTATCTCTTCTTTAGGTACTTTTGGAAAACCTCAACAGACATGCTTTTTTAAAAATGAAAAAATAATTTAGTATACTACACTTTGTAATCTGCTTTCTCGAATATTCAGCTGCGCATCATATATTAAAAACAAATGCGCATTAAGTGGTTTATCACTCTCTTTTTCTTTATCAATTTGAATGTTTATTACGTCTTTAACCTCTTTTCCCACTTCCATGTAACTCATTATCCTCTGTCGACCTTAGGTCAATCCATAAGCCGTATTTCGTTGTTAAATAATCATCGAGTCTAACATTGTGAAGGTGTAGATCTTTAGACACAAGGTCAACTTTTGGATTTCTACACCTCCCGCCTCCAAACAGTTTTCTTATTTCATCAAAATGATGATAAGGTTTAAGCCCGCTAGCGTAGATTTGGTTAGGTCTACCATCAATCGAACATTGTACTTTTGTTATTTTAGGATTAAAAAAACTTTTCAGTTTGTCTTTTGAATGGTTCTTCATCTTCACACAGCAATAAAATACCTTTAAGCGAACTTGCTTTGGTAATAAAACTAAAATTCCATATAGTGTCTGCCCTGCTTTTGGGATATGTTGTATGATGAATCACTCTTTCGAAATATATTACTAATTGTGACTCATATTGTTGCTCAATCAGACTTGCTAAGTGAGGTTGCTAACAACGTCAAACTCTAACGAGATGTCAGAAATGCTGTACTTTGCTTCGGTGTCTGATGATCTGATGACGCGTTTGTATTCATTAAAAGTTAGTTCATATGACAATCTGTCTTGTAATGCTCCTTGAAAGTATGGCGCATGAGATTTTAACAACTCAAAATCTAAGGGAATGGAAAAGCGATTACCATAGCATAACTTACACCTAAAGCCTTTTTGCTGCTTTTAGCATCTGGGCCAAGTTCGGCGTTTATTCTAAGTTTTAGTGCTTCTTCATTTTCAATTCCTTGAAACGCAAGATCGGCCCTTTCATTCCCGGTTAGCCATAGATCAGAATAGGTTAAAAATATATCTGCATTGTTTAAAGAAAATACTTCTTGCCCCTCAAGTTTTACAGAAATTTTCTTAACAATTGCCCGCCCCAGATTCTGGACAACTGTCCTGTTTGGGTCTGTTGTTGAAGCGAGTTCTATTTGAAAGTAAGCCGTGCAGAGCCTGGCACAATCAAATCATCCGCTCCTAGGCTTGGAAATCTGACAGTAAGAATTTGATCCGCATCAATAGTAGATGGATTATTTGGAACAGTAATATTCCGTTTATTTCCCTTGACGGCATGGGGTTCTTTCAGTTTTCTATGCGGGTTAAGAATCGAGCCATATATTTGTGACATTTTTATAAAACAAAATAAAAAGTTAATTATTTAAAAACATGGCAGGCATTGAAGATGAAGATTATAGTATTCCTGATCTTGGAGTCGACATGAGTGATTCTCCTTGGGAGCGGCATCGCTCAGGGCTCTCATTGCATGATGAATTAGAGGGGGCGCAAAGGCGTGAATTAACAGAAAGTAAGGTCAGATCATTATACCAAAATTTAGAACTAGAACCTCCAGGAGCTATATACCCTGATGATTTTGAAGTAAAAGATGACCATTTGTATTTTAGAAACGACAAAGAGAACGTGTTCCGCTTACGTTTAAACGAAACCCATCAAAGTTTGTAGGCTGGGGTACAATTAATCAAAAGCTAACTGCAAGTGAGCGGGATCGCCTTGGCTTTACTAAACCAAAATTAGATACGGAGGCGGTTGCTAAACTTCAAAACATACAACAAAAACTCCCAACAGATAACCAAATGCAAAACATAGAACTTGAAGATTTAAGTCCAACAGCAGACAGAATAATAAATACAATAGAAGCAGAAACCACTGAAGAAGAAGAAGCAGCATTAAGAACTATACACGATCCACCGCTGCCTATGCAAGAAATACAGGCGCCTATAAGAGAATTAAAAGCCCTTGATCGTACTTTAAGAACCTTCAGAGGAGAATTAATAACAATTTAGCAAAACTGACTCAACTAGATAAGGATATAGAAAAGGAAGAGAAAAAACTCGCTGAGGCTAACGAGGCCAACTTAGGACATGATGTTAAAGAAAGAATAGAACAAAGACTACATGAACTTAAAGAAAAAAGACCAGCAAGACTAGAAGCTTGTCTACTAACCGAGAACAATTACGAACTCAAGTGAGCAGAATAAGAGAAACTATCCAAAGAATTTTATATGAAGACACGACGCTAGCAGAACGAATAAGAACATTGTTTAGAGAGCAGGGAGTCACATTAGCAAGCGTTATAACAGCCTTAGGATTTGCAATAAGTACACTGGTGTTGGCTATTACAGGTGGTGGTGGTCAAAGTTCAGTGCCTCCACCGCCATCGCCTCCATCACCCGCCTGATAAATCATGAGTAAAAAAACAGCTTGATCATCTTGCGAGTTTATTAAAAAAAATTAGCTGGTAAAGCTATAGACTCTTTACCTGGTATATTAGGGAGTATCGTTAGCTGGCTTTTGTCTACTGCAAGCAAAGTAGTTGGCTTTATGGCCGAGCACTTATGGGCATTAGTTCTCTTAATAGTTGGGTTACTATTTAGTAAGATAAAGGCCGAGTAATCCTAGGGCAGTTAATCCAATAACAAGTGCTGTCTTTTCATATTCATGGTCATTACTTTTTTTGCGGTCTTCAACGGTCTTTGGGCTTTGGACCTTGGGGATTGGATGACTTAATCTTGGGGGGTCATCTTGTTTTTTTATTGTTTGCAATATTACTGGCCCAGAATTTATATCGTTTTTTCCGACCTTCTGTTCATTGCCTGCCATAAGGATTTCATTGTTGTAGTTTATTATTGTTCCTACCTGAAGTCTGAGGTCAGAAGGCAGCATGTATAAACCAGTGCCAACAGCAAAGTCTACTTTTGATCTTGCGTATTGTAAAACATGTTGGTACCTTTTTATACTTGAAGGTAAATCAACTGTAGAATTAATGGCGTCCTCTAAATTTGCTAAGTATTGTTTTTGTGCATCTAAACCAGTAGAAGAATCAGTTATGCTCGATCTCGCTTGTGCTTGCGCACCTAGCAAACACCAAACGTAAGTACGAATAGAGTCGTTTATTCGTTCTATTCCCGCTTTAGTTAGGCCCTCAGATGTGTCTAAGATAAATGTTGTCCATGCTGTTTTATGCTCTTGCTCTATGGACCCGAGGTGAACACCTGTGCCTGAAGAAAAAGATGTGTAAGGAGGATTCCAGTCATAGTTATACTTTCTGTGCACGCCCCACAAATAAGGGTGCCTAAGCCATGATTAAGATCCGACTTTTGTCTAAAGTCTGTCTTAACATTAATATTGAATTCGTTACAGATCATTTCAAAAGCCTTCATGTCTATTCGGTTGCTGAATGGATTAAACGGTTTGTCATTTGGTAATGGCGCTTGCAGTTCAGTCAAAATACGTCTGAAGGTGTAATAAAAATGAAATCTATACACTGACCTCACTAAAGGATTAGGATGATTTAAATGATCAGCATACGACACTCCACACCCAGTTGATGCACAAAACACAGCAAAGTTTAACTGGTTTTGATAAAACTGCATCGGATGACTGAACCACACTTTGCGATGTAGTCTTTTTTAATAGGAGGGTTAACATATCTGCTTAATGGAGTACTCACCTTTTTATGAAAAGTGTCAGTCTGGGTCACAGCAATGTCAAGAGTATCAGTTGCTATATTTTTAAGATTGTAGTGCGGCTCAACAGAATATTTTGCATCTTTAGTATATTTGAACGCGCTCATTTTTATTTCGTTTAAAAAAATGTTTGTAACAATAACAACTCAAGACCGTCCTTCGTTTTTAGAACATGCTGTTGAGAACGATTGCGGAACCAAAATGGTCGCACTCCATGAAATATTCTACAAAGTCGTATGGTTTAATATAAGCGAAACCAAGAAGAATAATATGACAGGGAAGCAACTTAGTTAGCCAGTTAACAATACCTGATGGTTATTACGGGTTTTGCTCACTAAAAGAAGCAATGAGTAACTTTGATATTACTCTGAAACTTAACAATGCAAATCTAAAAACAATATTAACATTCAAACCTGAAGAAGCAAATTACTATTTTGATAAAGAGCTAGCTAAAATGTTAGGCTTTGCAACTGACAGTCAGGACGCTCAAAGATTTATTGTTACATCAGGCAAAACTACTTATGAGGGGGAAAGTCCGCTCGATCTTGCATTACATTCATTACTCTATGTTCATTTGGATGAGCTAAGCACTGATGAAAACTTATATGATGGAAGGCCCTCAACTGTTTTAAGAGCTCTTCCGTCGGGGAAAGCTGCATATTGCGATTATGAAATTATACAATTCCCTAATTTACAGTTTAAAAGATTAGTTTGTGGGAGGGTCGGATCATTTAATATAAAGATCACAGACAAAACGGGGAAAGTCGTAAAATGTAATAACCTGCACATTGTTTGGAAATAAAATAATAAACGTACTAAAAAATAATGTCGCGTGGGCCAGATGAATCAGGAGTTGCATTAGCACCTGTGAGGTGTATAACTTTAGAATTAAAAGACCTTGCAGACGTTGCAGACATTTGAACAGAATGGTGAGATAGGCGTTTTGTATGGTTTTGAGTACACTAAAGATGGTGATTATAAACGAAAAGAGGTTGGCGACAACAAAAAGTTTCCTAAACTAGAACAACTGCGCAATCTAGAAGCAAATAATGTTGGCCAGTATGAATATAAAATAGTTCGAAACCTGACCTCAAATGGCACTTAGAACCATATTTAGAATGGGAAATAAAATTTGAATTCATAAGCCCATTTACATTTTTTAGCCGTCAAAAAAGTTTCAGAAAAGCATTCAACTCTGGCCCTTTACATGTAAGTCTTATGCCAGATGACAATAGTCGGAAAGAGATTGAAATAAAGCCGTATGGGAATAAACAGTACATCCTCCACAGAAGAGAAACGGTTTTAAAAGATGATTCTACAAAATTACAATTCATTCCGCAAATGAAATTAGAGACACGTTCACAATGATATTTGAAATTTCTGTCTTAAAAGATGTGAAGAGGAATGGGGCTGTGGGCGTCAGTGACGTCCATCTAAAAGGAATTCTAATTAGCTGCAAAACTTAGACGTTGAAAAACTTAAAGTTACCGTTGTCATTCTTCACAATGGTGAGGATATTAAGGTCATAACAACAAGCAACAAAATCAATATTAGTCTAAATAGAAACAATCTTACAGAAATAAATTGGATTAATCTTACACATTTAGACCTTATAGGTTTTATTATACTGACAAGTTTTAACAGAGAGCATGTAAAAAAACCAATAACTGGATTAGATTAATTCTTATTATAAAACTATGGAGCTGTTAAACTTTATGACCAAAAAACCCCTCATTTGTTCAGTAATTGTGGACAAATGGTTGTGGAAAAAAAACAATTTTTATCGCTAACTGTTACAAACGTTATCGTTATAATTTTGATCTATTTTTGATTTTTTCTGACCCAACACTTAAATTGGAACAAAAGCTATCATGATAAGAAGGTTATATGGATGATGATAACATATTTTTAGTTAATCCTAGCAATAAACTGAGTGAGTGTCTAGAACGCTTTTTATATGTTTAAGGAACCGCAGACACTATTTATTATAAGATGACTGTTCAGCAGAAAGAGACTAGTAAAAAGAAAAAACACTTTGTCGAAACTAGCTTTCAGTGGAAGACATGCTGGGATAAGTGTGTGGATTTTATGCCAAAAAATATAACTCAGTTTTAAAAGACTTTAGAGAACAGTTAAAGACTGTATTTTTTATTTCACATGAAAGACAGAGATGCATTTGATAAATGTTTGCGGGGAAAATGATGTTACTGAAAATGACCGGGAAAAACACAGGATTAAACAAAAACTGAAATCTGAAAAGTTTAGTAAATTAGTATTGAAAACGGATAATCCTACACAGTATGTTGTTTGTAGATAATCGTTATTTTTGGTTATTGAAGTCTTACTTGTCAGAGAACAGGAAAATGCGCTTCTAGGTCACTTTCGCCCGAAAACTGGTTGAGGGCAAAAGTGAGTTAGAACTGCATTTCCTGTTTTCTCCCTTTCCCCCCTCCCTCCTTCCCTACCTCCTCTCTCCCCTCTCTCTCCTCTCTCCTCTCTCCTCTCTCTCTCTCTCTCCTCTCCCCTCTCTCTCTCTCCCCATTTGTGTGTGTGTGTGTGTGTGTGTGTGTGTGTGTGTGTGTGTGCGTGCGTGGGTGGTGCGTGTTGTGGTGTGTGGTGTGTGTGTGTGTGTGTGTGTTTTGTGTGTGTGTGTGTGTGTGTGTGTATTGTGGGGGTGTGTGTGTTGTGTGTGTGTGTGTGTGTGGGGTGTTGTGGTGTGTGTGTGTGTGTGGTGAGTGTGTGTGGTGTGTGTGGGGTGTTGTGTGTGTGTGTGGTTTGCTGTTGTGTGTGTGTGTGTGTGTGTGTGTGTGTGTGTTTTGTGTGTTTGCTGTGTGTGTAAAGTGTGTGCTGGGGTAGTGCGCAAAGTGTGTTTTAAATATGTATTTGCAAAGTTGAATCTTTTGTGGCGGGGTGGTGTGTGTGTGTGTGTGTGTGTGTGTGTGTGTGTGTGTGTGGTTTTTGTGTGTGTGGTGTGTGTGTGGGGCGCGCCCCACGCGCGCGTGCGTGCGTGCGTGCGTGCGTGCGTGTGTGCGTGCGTGTGCGCGCGCGCGCGCGCGCGCGCGCGTGTGTGTGTGTGTGTTTTGTGTGTTTTGTTGGGGTGTGTGTGTGTGTGTGTGTGTGTGTGTGTGTGTGTGGTGTGTGGGGCGTGAGTGTGTGTGCGTATGACTGTATGGAGTCAGTGGGTGTGGGGTGTGGGGTTAAGGAGAAAGGGGGAGGTAATGCTCACCATCTGTTTGTTTTGTAATGCTCGCAGTAGTGCATTCAAACGACGTGTTTCTAGCTGTCATGGTGCGATCTCTCTCTCCCTCCTCTCCCTCTCCCCCGCCCTCCTCCTCTCTCCTCTCTCCCTCTCTCTCTGTTCTCCTCTCTCTCTCTCTCCTTTCTCTCTCTGTGTGTTTTCCTATTGTGTGTGTGTGTGTGTTGTGTGTGTGTTGTGTGTGTGTGTGTGTTGTGTGTGTGTGTGTGGTGTGTGTGTTGTGTGTGTGTGTGTGTGTGGTTGAAGGGGGAGACAGACAAACGGACAGACAGACATAGACAGTACAGCCATGTGTTGAGATGCAGAAACATAAATGATACCGAACATTTGGTTTCATGTGTGGCAGGTAAATATATACCTACACCTGACGCTCTCTGTCCAATACGTGGTATCATGTGTGGCAGGTAAATATA
>JAFLJL010014578.1:17002-27002 GCA_018398815.1 Conus ventricosus | reverse complement strand
CTAAATTGTAATGTTCTTTCCATTTGAGACGACTATCTATAATCACGCCTAAATATTTTGCAGCATTAGTTTCTTTAAGAATAGTATTATGGATAGAATAATCTGATCTAATTAGTGAGCGTTTGTTACATATGCGCAACACTTGGCACTTTTGAGGATGAAATTCCATTTTCCAAGTTCTTTCCCACTCTTGTAAAGCGTTTAGATCTTCTTGTAGAATGCGTGTATCATTCTTGCTTCTGATTGTCATATAACTAAACTGTCATCTGCAAAAAGCCTTATAGTAGTTCCAGGAGAGAGATTTCTACTTATGTCATTTATATAAATTAAGAAAAACAAGGGCCCCAGAACAGTTCCCTGTGGTACACCTGACAAGACTGGTTTACAATGGGATGACGACCCTTCCACAACAACTTCTGCGTTCTCCCAACGAGGAATGATCTAGCCATTTTAGCAAAGAACCGCCAATGCCAATGTGTTCTAATTTAAGCAGCAGGCCCTCATGGTCAACCTTATCAAAGGCTTTAGAAAAATCTAATAAAATTGCATCTATTTGCTGTCTGTTGTTAAGACAGTTACTAAAATCATTGAGAGTTGTTATAAGTTGAGTCTCACAACTCCTTCGCTGTCTAAAACCATGCTGGGCGTTATTTAAGAAATCATATTTGTCAAAATGGGTCCATTATGCTACTATATATTATGTGTTCAAGTAATTTAGCTGATATGGATGTAAGAGATACAGGTCTATAATTCTCTGCTTTTGTTTTGTCACCCTTTTTAAATAAGGGAACAATGCTCGCATCTCGCCACTCATCAGGTATTCCTCCCTGGTCCAGTGAAGCTTGGTATAGTAATTGGTATACCTCACTCAATTCATTGGCACATAATTTTAAGAGCTTGCCAGGAACGCCATCGGGACCATAGCCTTGTTTTCATTGATATTGGTCAGTAACTTAAATACTCCTGCTTTGTTACTTTGATGTTTTGCATTTCAGGGAGTTTATCATCATCCTTTAGTCTAACGTTAATTAAAGGTTTGGGATTTGAGAAAACTGAACAAAACTGCTTGTTTAGTAAGTTTGCTTTCCCTTCAGGGTCCTGTATTAGGTTATTCTGGTTATTTCTCAGGTCTGGAATCCCAATGTTGTCCTGTCTCTTACTCCTTATGTAAGACCATAATTTCTTGTTTGATGATCACCTTCCGAAATCATCGAATTAACATAATTGGAGTGAGCAAGTCTACATTCTCTCTGACACCTTCTCTTAATATGTTTATACCTAACCATAATCTTTCTGAATTAGGATTGTAGTTTCAATTTCTTAAAGAAACGATGTTTCCTTCTCAACAAACGTTTAGTTTTTAGTAGTAATCCATGGCTGGTGGTTCTTGCTTGAAGTTATTTTAGTAGGTATGTTGTCATCCATAATAAATTCCAAATTAGTTTTTATACACTTCCAAAGATCACTGACATTATCTTTAAACACATTGGGACCTCAAAAAAAGACGACTTGAAATTATGAGTATCCCTGCGCAATTTTGGTAAATCTGCTTGGTTCCAGAGTCTGATGGTACGTTAGGGGGTTTTCTTCGAAAGGGTTGAAAATTACTCTCTAAAAGAACTATGTCATGATCACCCAGGCCTGCAATTAATTCCTGATTGCCTAAAGCGCCTGGACAATTGGTAAAAAATAAATCCAGGAATGCCTTACCACGAGTTGGTGATTCAACTGACTGTACTAATCCAAGGTCTTTGGTGGCATCAAAAAACTTGAGTATTAATATTTTACTGTATTGATTACCAAGTATGGCATCTTCACCCCAATCAATATCTGGTAAATTAAAGTCTCCACCAATCCATAATATTGCCTTCCTATTGGCCAAAACAATGTTAGAAATGTCTCTGCAAATAGACATACATACATTTTCATCTGAGTCTGGAGGTCTGTAAACTGATCCAACAATGACAGGTCTCTTATTTTTAAAAATTTTAATCCTAACAAAATAAACTTTCACTATTTTTGCCTTGATATAAAAACTCACTGGCTTAAATTCTTCCTAATGGCAATCAAGACTCCCCCACCTCTTTTTCCAAGTCTGTCCTTTCTATAAATATCAAATCCTCCATTAAAAGTTACAAACTACCATCAGAAGAAACTATAAATACAGAAGAAGAAAAAAAACTGAAAACAATCTGCCAAGTTGATGATTCTTTATGAGATGGACAGCCGTGAGAGCCATTTCCCACCCACATTCATCGTTTGGGTGAGAAATGCTAGACACAGTAAATAAAAAAAATGAAATGAAAAAATGATGATTACAAATGCTATCATCAACACAATCAAAATTAACAAAAATTGCTTCACGGAAATACAAAACGTTCAAGGAAATACAAAACTTTAGCCATCCACATATTAGTCCTGCTACCATCATAGGAGTCTGAAAAGAAGCATGCGTTTGGTTTTAACAAACACGATCTTCAGTAATGCCAGTAGGCCCACGCAGTTTCCTTCGTCAGTACACAGGGTAATTACGAGGTACACGGTAATCTAGGACAACAAATGGAAATTTGTGCATAACTATATTGCAAATATATCACATAAATACAAATGAACATACCTTGCACTATGGCGTTGATCGTAAAAATGAAGATCAAGGAAACTTTCAAGGAAACTTGTTGACATGCTGGACGAAGGCAGCCATGTTTTGTCATTTTGTTACGGCGGAGTGATCCTTTCATGAAATCGAGTATCAAAAATACAAATTGGTTGTTATATGAGTTGTTAATATTTTATTAATTCATGTCTAAAGCGATTCAATTCCAAATTAAACTTTATTTATTTAATTTTGATTTACAAAACCGAACACATTCACTGCTGTCCGATACATGTCGAGCTGGCCCGAGATCTATCGTCTGCTCTTCTTCGAGCTCGTTTTAAGCTTTAATTTCTCCTAATTTACACTATTTCCAAGTGGCCCTGTATCAGATTTCCTTTAAAACATCAAAGAAAATTAAATCCCAAAATATGAAACTTGTTACATGAAGTGCACAATTCGGCTCTCTCGTGTCACATACGAGCCCCACTATTTATTTAAGATTTGTTTAGATTTCCGCCTGCAGTCGTCTGGCTTTGCATGTAGATCCATGTTTTTGCTGCTGTCTTTCGTCAGCTTCTCTGATTTCTTTTCAAAGACCGAAATTCTGTCGCAGAGCATTTTAATTGTGCACGTCAATAATTCTAAGGAACTTTCAGACTGATCATATTTCTATACGGGTTTTCGCACGCCGTTGCAGGGTCTGATATACTGTGGCTGTTCGTTTGGCTAGACCCCTGCTCGTCTGAGTCGTAGATTGACATTGAGATTCAAGCCGTGAACATTGACAAGAATTGAACTTACTTTTTGTTGAGAGCATTTTTTCTTTTCTTTCTTTGTGGCTGCTCTTGTTTTACCATTTTGTATCTCGTACGAATTTGCTGGATTTTTCAATGAGAGCTAAACGTGTAGACCTACATTGAAGCAATCCACCATGTTGGCGTAGGAATCCTGTGTGTGTGTGTGTGTGTGTGTGCGTGTGCGTGTGTGTGTGTGTGGGGTGTGTGTGTGTGTGTGTGTGTGTTTTGTGTGCAAGCACGCGCGCGCGTGCATGTGTGTGTATATGGATAGTAGCTGTTTTGCTGGGAAAGCATTCGTTTGAAGCTGGTGAAGCTAACGTGTGTCCATAACTGTCGCACCTCGCTATTATTCCTCTCTCATACGTGTGTCTATAACAGTCGCACCTCGCTATTATTCCTCTCTCACACGTGTGTCTATAACAGTCGCACCTCGCTATTATTTCCTCTCTCATACGTGTGTCTATAACAGTCGCACCTCGCTATTATTCCTCTCTCATACGTGTGTCTTAAACTGTCGCACCTCGCTATTATTCCTCTCTCATACGTGTGTCTATAACAGTCGCACCCCGCTATTATTCCTCTCTCATACGTGTGTCTATAACAGTCGCACCTCGCTATTATTCCTCTCTCATACGTGTGTCCTTGACTGTCGCACCTCGCTATTATTCCTCTCTCATACGTGTGTCTATAACAGTCGCACCTCGCTATTATTCCTCTCTCATACGTGTGTATATGACTGTCGCACCTCACTATTATTCCTCTCTCATACGTGTGTCTATGACAGTCGCACCTCGCTATTATTGCTCTCTCATACGTGTGTCTATGACTGTCGCACCTCGCTATTATTCCTCTCTCTCATCCGTGTGTCTATGACAGTCGCACCTCGCTATTATTCCTCTCTCTCATACGTGTGTCTATACTGTCGCACCTCGCTATTATTCCCTCTCTCACTGTCGCACCTCGCTATTATTCCTTCTCTCTCATACGTGTGTCTATGACAGTCGCACCTCGCTATTATTCCTCTCTCTCATACGTGTGTCTATGACAGTCGCACCTCGCTATTATTCCTCTCTCTCATACGTGTGTCTGTAACTGTCGCACCTCGATATTATTCCTCTCTCTCATACGTCTGTCTATAACTGTCGCACCTCGCTATTATTCCTCTCTCACTGTCGCACCTCGCTATTATCCTCTCTCATACGTGTGTCTATATGACAGTCGCACCTCGCTATTATTCCTCTCTCATACGTGTGTCTATGACAGTCGCACCTCGCTATTATTCCTCTCTCATACGTGTGTCCATGACTGTCGCACCTCGCTATTATTCCTCTCTCACTGTCGCACCTCGCTATTATTCCTCTCTCATGCGTGTGTCTATAACTGTCGCACCTCGCTATTATTCCTCTCTCATACGTGTGTCTAATAACTGTCGCACCTCGCTATTATTCCTCTCTCATACGTGTGTCTATAACTGTCGCACCTCGCTATTATTCCTCTCTCATACTGTGTCTATAACAGTCGCACCTCGCTATTATTCCTCTCTCAAACGTGTGTCCTTGACTGTCGCACCTCGCTATTATTCCTCTCGCATACGTGTGTCTATAACTGTCGCACCTCGCTATTATCCTCTCTCATACGTGTGTCTATAACTGTGTCGCACCTTGCTATTATTCCTCTCTCATACGTGTGTCTATAACTGTCGCACCTCGCTATTATTCCTCTCTCATACGTGTGTCTATAACTGTGTCGCACCTCGCTATTATTCCTCTCTCTACGTGGTGTCTATAACAGTCGCACCTCGCTATTATTCCTCTCTCATACGTGTGTCTATAACTGTCGCACCTCGCTATTATTCCCTCTCATACGTGTGTCTATAACAGTCGCACCTCGCTAATTATTCCTCTCTCATACGTGTGTCTATAACAGTCGCACCTCGCTATTTATTCCTCTCTCATACGTGTGTCTATAATTGTCGCACCTCGCTATTATTCCTCTCTCATACGTGTGTCTATAACTGTCGCACCTCGCTATTATTCCTCTCTCATACGTGTGTCTATAACTGTCGCACCTCGCTATTATTCCTCTCTCATACGTGTGTCTATAACAGTCGCACCTCGCTATTATTCCTCTCTCATACGTGTGTCTATAACAGTCGCACCTCGCTATTATTCCTCTCTCATACGTGTGTCTATAACTGTCGCACCTCGCTATTATTCCTCTCGCATACGTGTGTCTATAACTGTCGCACCTCGCAATTATTCCTCTCTCACTGTCGCACCTCGCAATTATTCCTCTCTCACTGTCGCACCTCGCTATTATTCCTCTCTCATACGTGTGTCTATAACTGTCGCACCTCGCTATTATTCCTCTCTCATACGTGTGTCTATAACTGTCGCACCTCGCTATTATTCCTCTCTCATACGTGTGTCTATAACTGTCGCACCTCGCAATTATTCCTCTCTCACTGTTGCACCTCGCAATTATTCCTCTCTCACTGTCGCACCTCGCTATTATTCCTCTCTCATACTGTGTCTATAACTGTCGCACCTCGCTATTATTCCTCTCTTCATACGTGTGTCTTATAACTGTCGCACCTCGCTATTATTCCTCTCTCATACGTGTTCTATAACGTCGCACCTCGCAATTATTCCTCTCTCCACTGTTTGCAACCTCGCAATTATTCCTCTTCACTGTCGCACCTCGCAATTATTCCTCTCTCACTGTCGCATCTCGATTATTCCTCTCTCACTGTCGCATCTCGCTATTATTCCTCTCTCATACGTGTCTCCATGACTGTCGCACCTCGCTATTATTCCTCTCTCACTGTCGCACCTCGCTATTATTCTCTCTCATTGTCACACCTCGCTATTATTCCTCTCTCATACGTGTGTCTATGACTGTCGCAAACCCCGCTATTATTTCTCTCTCTCATACGTGTGTCTATGACTGTCGCACCTCGCTATTATTCCTCTCTCATACGTGTGTCTATGACTGTCGCACCTCGCTATTATTCCTCTCTCATACGTGTGTCTATGACTGGTCGCACCTCGCTATTATTCCTCTCTCATACGTGTGTCTATGACAGTCGCACCTCGCTATTATTCCTCTTCATACTTGTGTCTATAACTGTCGCACCTCGCTATTATTCCTCTCTCATACGTGTGTCTATAACAGTCGCACCTCGCTATTATTCCTCTCTCATACGTGTGTCCTTGACTGTCGCACCTCGCTATTATTCCTCTCGCATACGTGTGTCTATAACTGTCGCACCTCGCTATTATTCCTCTCTCATACGTGTGTCTATAACTGTGTCGCACCTTGCTATTATTCCTCTCTCATACGTGTTTCTATAACTGTCGCACCTCGCTATTATTCCTCTCTCATACGTGTTCTATAACAGTCGCACCTCGCTATTATTCCTCTCTCATACGTGTGTCTATAACAGTCGCACCTCGCTATTATTCCTCTCTCATACGTGTGTCTATAACTGTCGTACCTCGCTATTATTCCTCTTTCATACGTGTGTCTGTAACTGTTCGCACCTCGCAATTATTCCTCTCTCACTGGTCGCACCTCGCAATTATTCCTCTCTCACTGTCGCACCTCGCAATTATTCCTTTCTCACTGTCGCACCTCGCAATTATTCCCTCTCAATGTCGCACCTCGCAATTATTCCTCTCTCACTGTGCCACCTCGCTATCATTCCTCTCTCACTGTCGCACCTCGCTTTATTCCTCTCTCACTGTCGCATCTCGCTATATTCCTCTCTCACTGTCACACCTCGCTATTATTCCTCTCTCATACGTGTGTCTATGACTGTCGCACCTCGCTATTATTCCTCTCTCATACGTGTGTCTATGACTGTCGCACCTCGCTATTATCCTCTCTCTCATACGTGTGTCTATGACTGTCGCACCTCGCTATTATTCCTCTCTCATTCGTGTGTCTATGACTGTCGCACCTCGCTATTATTTCTCTCTCATACGTGTGTCTATGACTGTCGCACCTCGCTATTATTCCTCTCTCATACGTGTGTCTATGACAGTCGCACCTCGCTATTATTTGTCTCTCATACGTGTGCCTAACTGTCGCACCTCGATATTATTCCTCTCTCATACGTGTGTCCATGACTGCCGCACCTCGCTATTATTCCTCTCTCATACGTGTGTCTATGACTGTCGCACCTCGCTATTATTCCTCTCTCATACGTGTGTCCATGACTGCCGCACCTCACTATTATTCCTCTCTCACTGTCGCACCTCACTATTATTCCTCTCTCACTGTCGCACCACTCGCTATTATTCCTCTCTCACTGTCGCACCTCGCTATCAATACTACTAATAATAATGATAATGAGCATAATTTCTATAGCGCCCATCGTAACAACGTAGGCTACAGGGCGCTTTAACAAGTTTAACAATTCAACTTTTCAAAAATATATATAAGCAGCACACACACACACACACACACACACACACACACACACACACACACACACACACACACACACACACACACACACACACACACCCACACACACACACACAAATTCTGCGTTCACGAGTCATAAACGCACACACCACACACACACACACGCACGCACGCACGCACGCACGCACGCACGCACGCACGCACGCACGCGCGCGCGCACGCTCACACACACACACAACACACACACCCACACACACACACACACACACACAACACACACACACACACACACACACACACACACACACACACACACACACACACACACACACACACACACACACACAAACACACACACACACACACACACACACACACACTGGAACATGATGTTTCATACATGAACACACTAATATGACCAGTGAACAGCTCATTTGTACACGAGCAAAGTGTGCAAGTGACATGTACTAATTTAGTAATAATTCAGGTGGTATCCTGCAACTGGCGTTTGAACAGAGACGTTTTAAGTGCAGACTTGAAAGTTAGGAAGGAGAAGGCATGACGTAGATGGAAAAGTAGTGAATTCCAGAGTGTTGCCGCAGAAAACGAGAATGCTCTAGAACCATGCTGCATTTTTTTATATGAGGAATTCGAAAATTCGGTCTCATCAGAGAAGAACGGGGGACGTGTAGGAAAATATATTTCGAAGCGATCAGAGAGATAGCTAGGCGCTTCACCTGTGATAACCTTATAACATAGACATGCCGACTTATACTGTGCTCTATTTTGAGCCAGTGTAATTTCTTCAAGAGATCCGAAGTATGGTGCTGTTTTGGCACCTTGAAGATAAGGCGAGCGGCTGAATTTTGAACACGCTGTAGTGGCTGGAGTAAGGATGCGGGTACATCAAGGAGAAGAGTGTAACAATAATCTAATCCTGACAGAATGCAGGAAGACGCCAATGTCTTCGTGGCCTGTTCTGTAAGGAAAGGTCTGATAGAGCTGATGCGACGGAGTTCGAGAAAGGATGCTTGGCAGATTTTGGTTATGTGGTGTTTCAGGGTGAGATCAGAGTTGAATAGAAGCCAAGGTCACGAACAAATGGCATAAATGAGATGTCAGTGGAGCCTAGGACTATTGACGGATGAAGACGGGTCTTGAGCTTGTGAGTGTTTTGTAAACCGGATAGCTTCTGTTTTATCATAATTTAATTTCAGCTTATTAGTAGACATCCACTGTTTGATATCAGAGACACAGGCCTGAAGATTTTTGACCAAGATTGTCATAGTTGTCAAGCGTGTCAGAATGTTCAAGTTCAGTGTCATCGGCGAGCATTTCATGATGAACAGAATGGCTATTCATGGTCTCAGTCAGGGCGTTGTGTACATTGTGAAAAGGAGTGGAACCAGCACAGACCCCTGGGGAACGCCAAAGTTTGATGATGACATTTTAGAAGACCGTTTGTCGTTAATAAGGACGAACTGCTGTCTGTTTGACAGACACGATACTAAACCAATTTAGTGCAATGTCACATATGCCAAAGTTTGAGCTCAGACGTGAAAAGAGTACTTCGTGGTCAATTGTGTCGAAAGCAACAGACAGGTCGAGAAGAACAGATACTTTGTCGTCATCAAGAGATGTCAGAATATCATTCAAGATTCGGATGAGAGCAGTTTCTGTGCTATGTCCAGCATCGAGGCTGACTGGTGGAAACTGAGAAGACTATTCAGAAGACGATGTTGGGATAATTGATGGAGGACCAATTTCTCTAGAAGTTTTGACAAGAAAGGGAGATAGGAGATTGGGTGGAAAATTTTTCAATTCATTGGATCGAGCGACGATTTTTTTCAAAAGAGGTTTCACAATGACAGTTTTGAAGTCATCAGGGACTGAACCACTCAGGAGAGACTTGTTGAAAATATCTGTGATGACAGTAGTAGGGAGTTCGAGATTTTCATAATAGGAGAGAAGTCGGGACAGGATCAAGTTCACATGATTTTTTTTGCATTTTTCTGGAGAATCACTTTCACGAATTGAGTTGTGACTGGTTCAAACTTGGACAAAGTTGGGGCCGGACTAAGTGGATGTTACTCGTGAAGGACTAGAACGAGACTACTGTATTGTAAGTAAAAAATTTAAGAGCGCTTTTTCCTCGCGAGAGCCCAAACGCATATTT
>JAFLJL010014578.1:7500-16002 GCA_018398815.1 Conus ventricosus | reverse complement strand
CACCCCCCCCCAAAACCCTACGCTTAAAAATCCCTAACCCATCCCCTTTCTCCCATACACATACTTTTTGACACCAAGTTGATCTTGCCTTTTTTTTTTCTTTTTTCTCTTTTTCCCCCCCAAATTTTTTGACCTTAATAGTTTTCCATCAAAATATTTTACATCATACACTTGACTCGCTCACTTTTTCCCTTTCCAACAGCCTCTTTCTCTTTCAACCCTTCTTTGCGCAAACCCTGCCTGACGATCGAACATCAAACAAAGTAATTTTCGTGTTTTTTCGTTTATTTCACCAGACAAGACCTAAGGGGTCGAAACGCGTTGTGTTTTTGTCTCGTACTCTTTGCCACGTTCTCTGGGCGGTTCGCTAACATTATTTAAAAATTTGTTTAATTTCCCCCTAAAAAGAGAACAACAAACCTCTCCACACAGCTCGTCATCAGCGTCAAGCTGCATGGAGGCGTTGACAGCAAAGGAAAGTTTCAGTCACACAAAAACCCAAAATCACACCCCCACCCTTTCTTCTGCTGACCCTTTGAAAAACGACACGTGTGCAACCAGTAAAACTGGGAAAAGAGGAAGGGGGATGATCGGGCCCAAAGGCCCCGGGCAAAAAGGGTGAGCAGGAATGTCCGGAAGTTTTTTGCCAACCCAAGGCCCCCCACACTTCATGTTCAGATGGCGCGATGCAAAACAACAGAAAGGAACAACATCAGGCGGGGGTTCCCCGGAGCAGGAAGTTTGTTTTTCTTGCGCATCAGAAAGAGTACCATCACCTGCGTCCTTCCTCATGGGACAAGGTGCACCAAAAGCTCAACAGGGGCTTTTGAGACAGCAAATAGACCCGGGTTTGATAGGGCTTTCCCTTTGTCATTTGAGAACAGGGGCAAGTATTTGAAAAGTTCTTTTTGTTGCAAAACTCTGAAAAATTGTGCCATTTGGGAGGGTAGGAGCTTGTCGGGTTACACGCCCCTTTTTTCCTTTTTCCCCCCTCCTCCCCTGCATTGCCTTCAACTATCTGTTCTTAACATCCCACCGACATCCAAGGGGGAAACATTTTTGCAGCATGTGGGGTGGGGGGCAAAAATACATCCTCTCATATGCCTGAAATTCTTTGCGCCCCGGGGCCGAATCTGTAACGATTGAAAGCCCTCCAAAAGAAACTTTGCTTCGGATACACTCCCTCGGGTGGGAGGAATTGCCCAGGCATTCCACGGCTTGATTCAATCCTACCTCTTTTTGTCCTCAGGGGAAATATGAGGGTGCTCTGTTTTCCATCTTAAAGAAGTCGTGATCCCCGGGGCGGGTCGGCAGCAATATAATCGGGAAAAGAGCTTGTTTTTTTAAGGATTGGACTTGGGTAATTCTCACACCTTTCCTCTTCCTCTTCGGCCAGCAATAAAACCAAGTTGTTGCCTTTGATAGGGTTGGAAATTTTCTTGTCTTCCCCTTGACCTCTCTTCCTGAATGATTGGTACTGCAAAAACCTTTTTGCCAACATGCCTTTTCTAGCTTCATTTTGAGCCGATGACTTCTGTGCCTGTAAGGGGAAGTCACTGCTCCTTTCAGCAAATGGGTTTCCTGCTTTCCTTTACACATAATGATTTTGGGGACTTTCTCTGCAAAATAAACCTGGGGGCCAAACTTTTCTCATGGGTCTAACCTAAAGGCTTTTTCCACAGGAAAGGGGTCCGTTCAAAGTTTTGGATCAAAGCGGCACTTCGGATCACTCACCTCCATCGTCTCAAAGCGCGGGTTTTCGTAAACCCAAACGCCCCACCTAAACCCCTTTTACATCGCTTTTTTTTGTTCATGCGCATGCCCGCGCCACCTTGAAAAGGTCTTCCATCTTTGAAGCACAAATGCCTTTGGTGGAATTCAGGCAAAAGACCGTGGCACGATTTTTTACAGTCATTCCATCACAGACACCACCTTGCATTTCGCGGTCTAATGCAAAAACACGGACCATTTTCGGATCGTCTGCGAACAAAAAAAGTCACCATTCTCAGGGAAGACAGAAACAAACAGAAAAACTTCAAATTTGCATGTAAAACCCAAGTAAATTTGGACGGTCTCCCGCATGACGACTTTCCACTCATCCAAGACTGATCTCCTCCCAAGAACCTGGCAGAGAGACAATTTTGCCATAGGCGCATTCATCAGCTGGTAGAGGCACCACATTAGTGATGGCATCCGACCTGGTGACGTGAAAGCGAAAAGAAGGAATTCGATGCAACTGAATCACGCCACCTTACAAGTAATCTTCCGCCATGTCACAAGGAGACTCCCAAAGGGGCCCTTTCAAAAAAGCCTCCGCTTGGGTCCCCCAACATGATGTCATTCTTTTCTCAACAAACAGGATCCCTCCTTGAATTTGTTTGGCAAGGCAAAGAGAGGCGGGTCGCAGGCAATGACAAAAATTCTGTGCAGATTAAAAAACTTGAAGCCTTTGTAATGACCCACGCATGCTTCATCATAGCTGGGATTTTGATGACCAGGGAACGGGGCAAAAGGGCTGCTATCCCAGTGTCCGATCCCTTCGTCTTCTCTTCACTTGCATGATTTGCCCCCCAAAAAACATACTTTGGTGCTGCACTTCTACTCCACTGACCCTGTTTCAACAACCCTCAACCCTGATTTCATTCAAACGGTTTTTTCACATATGGCCTTGTCTCGGGCATGCACTTTTTGATCGGGAGGCCGACAGGATTTTTAAGGTGAAAGGGGGAACACTGGGGTAGAATTCTGGCGGTCGGGGACCGCACTTTTTGTTTGGCTGAGACCACATTTCACATTTCTTCATCTCCACATATATCAGGGGATGCAAAAAGGGGAAAGGGCAGCCCGGGAATGCTCTGTCGCGGGGAATTTGGGTTGGGGTCTAAATTGTCAACAGCTGCATTGGAACAACCCAACCTCAGTTTCATGGGGACACAACACCATCGCTCGAAACTGACGCATCCTTGCTACCAGCCCAGTGATTTTTTCCGGGACCCGGAAATATGACACACTTAAGCCGAGTGGAAATTTTCGACCATTCCTTTTGCAGTTTGAGCATCACATCACCCCAACATAACAGGGAGGGGTTTCCTTCTTTGGGGTGTTTGATCGGGCTGTGTTTGGTCGTCTTTTTCACTGCTTGAAACGGCAAGCGTGAAAGGGTCATGATGCCGGGTTTTCTTCTCTACCACAGTTTTTCCCCAAAAATTCGCCCATTAAAAACCACTCCATAAGTGCAAGGGGGGTCTCGGGTACCTGCTGTCTGAATCTCACTGAAGGACCCAGTAAATTTCTGACTTCAAGGAACCTTCACGCCGAAAAATTTTTGCATTTTTTCCAGAAAAAACCCCTCATCCCAACTCCCCTGTACTTTGGGCTTCCTTAAAAATGTCCATTCAGATCAAAGTAATGCCCCTTTATGTCAGGGCCACACATACCCGAATCAGGGAAGTGTGCCAAAAACCATCTTTAACCTACGCTTTTACTCGGCCCGGGAGGGCCCTAGTCTTGAAGGCGTTCGGACTTTTTTGGGCCCAAACTGCCAGCTTGAACCTGTCACACTCCTCGGGGCCTGGGGCCCTCTCTCTTGGATTGCTCCACCAGTTCTGCAAAAAAAAAGGCCCTTTAACATCTGCCTCCCCCTTTCAATTTTTTTCAATGTTTTGGGTGAACTCTCCGTAAAGCGAATAAAGCAGCTGGTATGACTTAAGCTTCTTTTGCTATATGTCACCTGCCTAACTTGGCAAGAAGCTTTTTTCTGATATTGGCACATTTCCGCCCCTTTTTACCAATTAAGGGGTTTAAGCATCCTGAGACGATCTTTGGGGTTTTCCCTTTTTTCCCACATAGGAAGCAAACTTTCTTTCAGTCTTTTTTAACTCTCCCCTCAGGGACTTTCGCGGCCTTGTCCCTCCACACACTTTCCTGAAAAACCCCGCATCTTCCTTTCATTTGGGCAATTTAAATTTAATCACAAGAAGCATGAAACTTTGCCTCCCCTAGTTTGAAGGTCCTCTTCCTGGCTTTTCCTTCACATAACCCGTCCAAAAGGGGCTTGGAACAGCCCCCAATTCTAAAACTGTCTCAGGTTTCATGCCCCAAAATCACAATAGATGCTCCACCTTTCGTTTTGCCCAGCTGGGCACGAAGCTTCTTTTGGCCCTTTTGGCTGCAGGAAAACGCAGAGACCCGTCGTCCAAGTCTAAGAAATGGGGTTTGGGCAAAATCCATATCCACCAATTAGTTAGGAGGGTCAGGGGAGGGGGCGTTCAGGTTATCCACCTCCATCAGCCTGCCCGAACGCATTTTACCCGACACAGAAAAAAAAAAAAGAAATTTTTCCCAAATCTTTTTTTTATACAGCTTGTGCAAAATTTAAACTCTCCCCCACAAGCATTCACACATCACAGACTTTACATAAACCCAACCGAATTGGAAAAAAAAACCCCAAAAAAACAAAAAAAACAAACACCACACACACACACACACCGCACACACACACACACAACACACCACACACACACCAAAATATATATAATAATATATATTAAAATATATATATATAATATTATAAATAAAATAATCGCACGTTGTTGTTGACGTTATTGTGTGTGTGTGTTGTGTTGACATTATTTTGGGGGTATTGTATGTGGTGTGTGTGTGTGGTGGGGGTGTGGTGGTGTGTGGTACGTTATTGGGGTGTGTGTGTGTGTGTGTGGGGGGGGGTGGTTGTTGTGTGTGTGTTTGTGATGTATGTATGTGTGTATGTGTGCATGTGGTGTGTAGTGTTGGTATGTGGTTATGTGTGTGTGTGTAATTTTGGGAGCTATATTACGTATGATTTAGTAAGGGGGTATGTAATAGCTTTTTTATATTTCTAATTGTGTATTTATTTATATTTTTGGATTTTGCTGGGCCCACTTTTTTATTTACCCAGTTTTTTCTATTTAACAGTCGCTCCTCCCTCTTCCCCTTCCTCTATGTTTCGTTCATCTGCACCATTACTCCCATCGCTCATGATTCACCCCTTCTCCAGCCATTTGTGTCTCGCTGTAGGTTTCTTTTGTAAACGGTAACGCTAAAATTTTTACGTCATATGACAATTTTTTTTAAAAAAAAGGGGGTTCTTGCTTACCACAACACCCCCGAAAAAAAGAGTCCTTCTCCGAAAACTTGGTATTAAAAAAAAAACAAATAGGATTTTGTTTGTTTTTACTTCTTTTTGTGCGTTTTATATAAAAAATAATATAAAATTTAAAAATAAAAATATAAAAAAAATTTTATATATAAATATTGAATATAAACAAAGCTTTCTCTTATTTTTAGAGGGGAAAAATAAATACCATTCAATCTGCAGGGGGGAATGATTTTGCCTAACTAACATATGTGCTGGTTGGGGGAATGGGGGAAAAAAAAAATAAATCTCTCAAAAGAGCCTTTACAACACCAAGCGCTCGGAGTTCTGGGGAAAGGGCGGTACTTATCCTTGAATTTATTGTTTGTATAAATAAAAAATAATTATGTATTATATATACACACACACACAAGCATTACTGTCATGAAAACACTTTTTTACACACAACACACACACACACACACCCCACACACTCGCGCGATACAGCATGCTCCCCAGTAAAATCAAATATTTTAACTTTATATTAATCATGAATGTAGCCAATATGCCCACACAATGCAAAAAATTAAACGCACGAAAAGAAATGTCGTGAAAATACAACACGTGGGCGCCCCGGGGCCCGCACACCCCACACACACACACACACAAACCCCCCCACACACACACACCACCACACACCCAGTCTAGTAATAAACATTTAAAATTCAATTGGAAAAAAAAGCTTTCGAACAAGTAAAACGAAAACTCACATCTTTCCTACATGTAAAATAAAATCCAAAAGAAATGGCAGCGCGATGATAAATTTTCTTTTTTCTTCTTCTAAAAAAACGGTTTACTCAAAAAAGAGTAGTCCCCGCGCATGTTAAAAAGTAAAATAAAAAACAAAAAAAGTGCGACCGAAATGTTTTGGGCCCCCGGACAAATTTTTCAACAAGGGTCGCACTCGATATTTAAGAATTAAAAGCATGGCCAAAATTTAGGCCCCGTTAACGTAAAAAAATTTGGGGAAAAAATAGAAAACACAATAGCAGACCAAAAAATGTTGTATCAAATTTTTTTTTTAAAAGAGATTTCATTTGGGCAATCTTGATGGGGACCCGCAGTGATTCCACAGCCGTACAGAACTGGGATAAAAAGAATGCAAGTGGCTGTCATATTTGATGCAGGTATGGTATAAACACTGACCGCCACTCCTGGTGGCTACTTTTATTCAATACTAGTTGTTCCATTGGAATATCAATTACTTTAGCTCTGCCTTTGAAAAAGGTGTTAAGTTTAATAAAAGCTCTTCTCTCTTCTAAGGGTTTCCATTCTAATTTCCTCATGTTCTTCCTAGTATTCCCTTTTCTCTGATGTGGTCCTGTTACGAACCGTGCTGCTCTCTTCTGAATCTTTTCAAGGTTATCAATGTCTTTAGATGGTAAGGATCCCAAACTGAGCAACCATATTCCAGTACTGGTCTAACCAGTGTTTTGTAGCAGTCGTCTTTAACCTTTTGGGGCAGTCATTGATATTCTGTGTAAGAAAGCTAAGATGTTATTTGCTTTCTTACATACTAAATTGTAATGTTCTTTCCATTTGAGACGACTATCTATATCACGCCTAATATTTTGCAGCATTAGTTTCTTTAAGAATAGTATTATGGATAGAATAATCTGATCTAATTAGTGAGCGTTTGTTACATATGCGCAACACTTGGCACTTTTGAGGATGAAATTCCATTTTCCAAGTTCTTTCCCACTCTTGTAAGCGTTTAGATCTTCTTGTAGAATGCGTGTATCATTCTTGCTTCTGATTGTTCTATATACTAAACTGTCATCTGCAAAAAGCCTTATAGTAGTTCCAGGAGAGAGATTTCTACTTATGTCATTTATTATAAATTAAGAAAAACAAGGGCCCCAGAACAGTTCCTGTGGTACACCTGACAAGACTGGTTTTACAATGGGATGACGACCCTTCCACAACAACTTTCTGCGTTCTCCCAACGAGGAATGATCTAGCCCATTTTAGCAAAGAACCGCCAATGCCAATGTGTTCTAATTTAAGCAGCAGGCCCTCATGGTCAACCTTATCAAAGGCTTTAGAAAATCTAATAAAATTGCATCTATTTGCTGTCTGTTGTTAAGACAGTTACTAAAATCATTGAGAGTTGTTATAAGTTGAGGTCTCACAACTCCTTCGCTGTCTAAAACCATGTGGGCGTTATTTTAAGAAATCATATTTGTCAAAATGGTCCATTATGCTACTATATATTATGTGTTCAAGTAATTTATGCTGATATGGATGTAAGAGATACAGGTCTATAATTCTCTGCTTTTGTTTTGTCACCCTTTTTAAATAAGGGAACAATGCTCGCATCTCGCCACTCATCAGGTATTACTCCCTGGTCCAGTGAGCTTGGTATAGTAATTGGTATACCTCACTCAATTCATTGGCACATAATTTTAAGAGCTTGCCAGGAAACGCCATCGGGACCAGTAGCTTTGTTTTCATTGATATTGGTCAGTAACTTAAATACTCCTGCTTTGTTACTTTGATGTTTTGCATTTCAGGGAGTTTATCATCATCCTTTAGTCTAACGTTATTAAAGGTTTGGGATTTGGAAAACTGAACAAAACTGCTTGTTTAGTAAGTTTGCTTTCCCTTCAGGGTCCTGTATTAGGTTATCTGGTTATTTCTCAGGTCTGGAATCCAATGTTGTCCTGTCTCTTACTCCTTATGTAAGACCATAATTTCTTGTTTTGATGATCACCTTCCGAAATCATCGAATTAACATAATTGGAGTGAGCAAGTCTACATTCTCTCTGACACCTTCTCTTAATATGTTTATACCTAACCAGTAATCTTTCTGAATTAGGATGTAGTTTCAATTTCTTAAAGAAACGATGTTTCCTTCTCAACAACGTTTAGTTTTAGTAGTAATCCATGGCTGGTGGTTCTTGCTTGAAGTTATTTTAGTAGGTATGTTGTCATCCTATAAATTCCAATTAGTTTTTATACACTTCCAAAGATCACTGACATTATCTTTACACTATGGGACCTCAAAAAAAGACGACTGAAATTATGAGTATCCTGCGCAATTTGGTAAAATCTGCTTGGTTCCAGAGTCTGATGGTACGTTTAGGGGGTTTTCTTCGAAAGGGTTGAAAAAATTACTCTCTAAAAGAACTATGTCATGATCACCAGGCCTGCAATTAATTCCTGATTGCCTAAAGCGCCTGGACAATGGTAAAAAATAAATCCAGGAATGCCTTACCACGAGTTGGTGATTCACTGACTGTACTAATCAAGGTCTTTGGTGGCATCAAAAAACTGAGTATTAATATTTTACTGTATTGATTACCAAGTATGGCATCTTCACCCCAATC
>JAFLJL010014578.1:0-2500 GCA_018398815.1 Conus ventricosus | reverse complement strand
GTCGCACCTCGCTATTATTCCTCTCTCATACGTGTGTCTATAACTGTCGTACCTCGCTATTATTCCTCTTTCAACGTGTGTCTGTAACTGTCGCACCTCGCAATTATTCCTCTCTCACTGTCGCACCTCGCAATTATTCCTCTCTCACTGTCGCACCTCGCAATTATTCCTTTCTCACTGTCGCACCTCGCAATTATTCCTCTCTCACTGTCGCACCTCGCAATTATTCCTCTCTCACTGTCGCACCTCGCTATCATTCCTCTCTCACTGTCGCACCTCGCTATTATTCCTCTCTCACTGTCGCATCTCGCTATTATTCCTCTCTCACTGTCACACCTCGCTATTATTCCTCTCTCATACGTGTGTCTATGACTGTCGCACCTCGCTATTAATTCCTCTCTCATACGTGTGTCTATGACTGTCGCACCTCGCTATTATTCCTCTCTCTCATACGTGTGTCTATGGACTGTCGCACCTCGCTATTATTCCTCTCTCATTCTGTGTGTCTATGACTGTCGCACCTCGCTATTATTTCTCTCTCATACGTGTGTCTATGACTGTCGCACCTCGCTATTATTCCTCTCTCATACGTGTGTCTATGACAGTCGCACCTCGCTATTATTTGTCTCTCATACGTGTGCCTAACTGTCGCACCTCGATATTATCCTCTCTCATACGTGTGTCCATGACTGCCGCACCTCGCTATTATTCCTCTCTCATACGTGTGTCTATGACTGTCGCACCTCGCTATTATCCTCTCTCATACGTGTGTCCATGACTGCCGCACCTCACTATATTCCTCTCTCACTGTCGCACCTCACTATTATTCCTCTCTCACTGTCGCACCTCGCTATTATTCCTCTCTCACTGTCGCACCTCGCTATCAATACTACTAATAATAATGATAATGAGCATAATTTCTATAGCGCCCATCGTAACAACGTAGGCTACAGGGCGCTTTACAAGTTTAAACAATTCAACTTTTCAAAAAATATATATAAGCAGCACACACACACACACCACACACACACACACACACACACACACACACACACACACACACACACACACACACACACACACACACCACACACACACACACCAAATTCTGCGTTCACGAGTCATAAACGCCACACACACACACACACACACGCACGCACGCACGCACGCACGCACGCACGCACGCACGCACGCACGCGCGCGCGCACGCTCACACACACACACACACACACACACACACACACACACACACACACACACACACACACACACACACACACACACACACACACACACACACACACACACACACACACACACACACACACACTACACACCAACACACACACACACACACACACACACACACACTGGAACATGATGTTTCATACATGAACACACTATATGACCAGTGAACAGCTCATTTGTACACGAGCAAAGTGTGCAAGTGACATGTACTAATTTAGTAATAATTCAGGTGGTATCCTGCAACTGGCGTTTGAACAGAGACGTTTTAAGTGCAGACTTGAAAGTTAGGAAGGAGAAGGCATGACGTAGATGGAAAAGTAGTGAATTCCAGAGTGTTGCCGCAGAAAACGAGAATGCTCTAGAACCATGCTGCTTTTTTTTATATGAGGGAATTCGAAAAATTCGGTCATCAGAGGAAGAACGGAGGGACGTGTAGGAAAATATATTTCGAAGCGATCAGAGAGATAGCTAGGCGCTTCACCTGTGATAACCTTATAACATAGACATGCCGACTTATACTGTGCTCTATTTTGAGCCAGTGTAATTTCTTCAAGAGATCCGAAGTATGGTGCTGTTTTGGCACCTTGAAGATAAGGCGAGCGGCTGAATTTTGAACACGCTGTAGTGGCTGGAGTAAGGATGCGGGTACATCAAGGAGAAGAGTGTAACAATAATCTAATCCTGACAGAATGCAGGAAGACGCCAATGTCTTCGTGGCCTGTTCTGTAAGGAAAGGTCTGATAGAGCTGATGCGACGGAGTTCGAGAAAGGATGCTTGGCAGATTTTGGTTATGTGGTGTTTCAGGTGAGATCAGAGTTGAGATAGAAGCCAAGGTCACGAACAAATGGCATAAATGAGATGTCAGTGGAGCCTAGGACTATTGACGGATGAAGACGGGGTCTTGAGCTTGTGAGTGTTTTGTAAACCGGATAGCTTCTGTTTTATCATAATTTAATTTCAGCTTATTAGTAGACATCCACTGTTTGATATCAGAGACACAGGCCTGAAGATTTTTGACAAGATTGTCATAGTTGTCAAGCGTGTCAGAATGTTCAAGTTCAGTGTCATCGGCGAGCATTTCATGATGAACAGAATGGCTATTCATGGTCTCAGTCAGGGGCGTTGTGTACATTGTGAAAAGGAGTGGAACCAGCACAGACCCCTGGGGAACGCCAAAGTTTGATGATGACATTTTAGAAGACCGTTTGTCGTTAATAAGGACGAACTGCTGTCTGTTTGACAGACACGATC
>JAFLJL010014577.1:75836-109238 GCA_018398815.1 Conus ventricosus | reverse complement strand
ACGCTTGCTAATGTGACTCCCTGTCTCTAAACAGTGTTCGTATTCGTTCTGCTAGCGTTGTGTCTTCATTATAAAATTTTTTGGATAGTTTCTCTTATTCTATTCACTTGAGTTCGTAATTGGTCTCGGTTAGTAGTCAGCACTTCTAGTCTTGCTGATCTTTCTTGTTCAAGATCTTTTAGTCTTTGTCTTATTCTTTCTTTAATCTCACGCCCTACGATGCGGTCGTCAGCCTCAACGAGTTTTTCTTTTTCTCTTTTTATATGCTCATCTAGTTCACCTAGTTTTGCTAAATTGTTTGTTAATTCGCCTCTGATCCTTCTCAAAGCATGATCAAGGGCCGCTATTTCTCGCATGGGTAGGGGGGAGTCGTGTATAGTCTTTAAAGCTGTTTCTTCTGAAAAACTGGTTTCTGCTTCTATTGCATTTATTATTTCATCTGCCGATTGATTTAATTCTTTAAGTTCCATGTTTTGTATTTGGTTAGCTGTTGGGAGTTCTTGTAGTGTGTTTTGAAGTTTAGAAACTGCCTCCCTATCTAATTTTGGTCTAGCAATGCCAAGGCGATTTTGATCTTTCACACTGAGTCTGTATAATTGTACTCTTGGCTAAAAACTTTGATGGGTCTGGTTTCGTTGTAAGCCGAACAAATTGTCCTTGGTCGTTTTTACAGACAAATGACCATCTTCTAATTCAAAATCATTTGGGTCTATAAATTCGGGAGGTTCTTGACCTAAACTTTTGTAAAATGCTCCGACCGTACTTTCTGTTAATTCACGCCGCATGAGAGCGCTGAGCGATGCCTTTGTCAAAGGGATCATTTCACTCATATCGTCTCCAGGGTCAAAAACATCATAATCTTCTTCATCTTCAATTCCTGCCATGTTTTAAATAATTAACTTTTTATTTTGTTTATAAAAAAAAAATGTCAGCACATGGCTCGATTCTTGACCCGTATAGAAAGCTGAAAGAACCCCTTGGCGTGAAAGGAAATAAACGGAATATTACTGTTCCAAATAACCCAAATCTACTATTGATGCAGATCAAATTCTTACTGTCAAATTTCCAGACCTAGGAGCGGATGAAGTGATTGTGCCAGGCTCTGCACGTCTTACTTTCAAAATAGAACTCGTTTCAACAACAGACCCAAACAGGACAGTTGTACAGGAATCTGGGGAGGGCAATCGTTAAGAAAATTTCTATAAAACTTGAGGGGCAAGAAATATTTTCTTTACACAATGCAGACATATTTTTAACCTATTCTGATCTATGGCTAACCGGGAATGAAAGGGCTGATCTTGCGTTTCAAGGAATCGAAAATGAAGAAGCACTAAAACATAGAATAGGCGCTGGAGATACTAAAGACGGCAAAAAGTATGTAGCTGTAAATTTTGCGTATGGAAATCGCTTTTCCATACCCTTAGATTTTGAGTTGTTAAAAGCGCATGCCCCATACTTTCAAGGAGCATTAAAAGACAGATTGTCATATGAACTAACTTTTAATGAATACAAACGGGTTATCAAATCAACAGACACCGAAGCAAAGTACAGCATTTCTGACATCTCGTTAGAGTTTGACGTTGTTAGCAACCCTAAATTAGCAAGGCTGATTGAGCAACAATATCAGTCAAAATTAGCAATATATTACGAAAGAGTGATTCATCATACAACATATCCCAGAAGCAGGGCAGACACTATATGGAATTTAGTTTTAGCACCACAGCAATATCGCTTAAAGGTATTTTATTGCTGTGTGAAGATGAAGAACCGTTCAAAGAGCAAGTGAAAAGTTTTTTAATCCTAAAATAACGAAAGTTCAATGTACAATTGACGGTAGTCCTAACCAAATCTACGCTAGCGGGCTTAGACCTTATCATCATTTTGACGAAATAAGAAAATTGTTTGGGGGTGGGAGGGGTAGAAATCCAACAGCAGACCTAGTGTCTAAAGATTTACATCTTCACAATGTTAGGCTTGATGATTATTTAACAACAAAATACGGTTTATGGATTGACCTAAGGTCAACAGAGGATAATGAGTTGTATGGAAGCGGGAGAAACGTGAGAGACGTAATAAACATTCAAATTGATAAAGAAGAAGAAGCCGATAAACCGCTTAATGTACATTTGTTTTTATTATATGATGCGCAGCTGAATATTCAAGAAAACAGATTAAAATATGTATTATACTAAATTATTTTTCATTTTATAAAAGCATGCCTGTTCAGGGTTTATCCAAATGTGCCTACAGCACCGGAGATGCCAAGAGAAGAGATAGCAGGCAATTCTGCTGTTATAGAAACCCCTGAAGTAAAAACCTTCAGATTAACAAACATTACACAAATGCAACAAAAACTAGAGCAGGACCTTTCAAAATACAGCAAAACCAAACGAAGGTATTCTGCTCCCTTTTTAATGCTGTTACATATGTTAATTTACTGGAACATCGACTATAAGCGCTCTATCAGCAGGAACGAGTGTTGGTCTTTTAGCAACGGGCATAGGCGCACCCGCAGCTTTACCCTAGGAGGTTTGTCTTTAGCTCTCGGCCTGTGCTCATTAGCTGTAAGTGCGGCCGGCAAAAAATTAAAAACTAAACTCCAAAGCACACAGCTATGGTTCAACTAATAACGGCTAAACTTAGTTCGTTTAAACTGACAATAAATAAAGCGCTTGTTGACCCCAAACATCACGGATGAAGAATTTTTAAACGTTTACAGGCCGATTTTAATGACTACAAAAGGCAAAAGTTTGATCTTCAAAGAAAGGCGAGGGCAAGTTTTTCTCAACAGCCAGACGCGAGCAGATAAAAAAGGAATGTTTAAAAAAAGTAAACGAAACATTAAACTCTGTTCTAAACAGCTCACATTAACAATGCCAAAGGGCGTTTATACTTTAGTTTATGAGTCCAAGCGCAAAAAGACCCGTTGATATTGGTTCTGATTAAGTATTTTTTTAATTTAAATAAATATTTTGGCTTAGAAAAGAAAGACAGCATGGCTAAGATATATGAAGGACAAGACGAATTGTTTGAAGGAATGCTCGAGAGAGAGCGTTTATCAAGAGCACTGAATGATATTGATTTAGAAGTCATTGACCAACAAACGTACAGGCAAGCGTTGTACATGCAATTTCTAAATTTCCCAGTAAACTAAAAAAAGACCCACCAGTTAAAGTAATTTTAGCTGTTTTTTGACTTTTTAAAAAAAAAAATGAGAAAATCTAGAGTCGGGGGCTCAAAAAACAGCAGCTATTCTTTCTATAAGTTAACCCCGGTTGGGCAGACGAACTGCTTAACATTTGACGTGCCGCTGAAGAAGTAAATGGGGGGCTCGGTTTGGCCCAGGGCGAAGTCTTGAATTAGATTAAAAAAGGCTAAGTATGCACGTTGAGGAAAGGTTACATTCCGTCCTGGGAGTTGGTTTTAAAGAGAGCATTTTTTAAACATAAAAATTCAGACAAAAAAATTTTTCATGTGGTGGTTTTGAAAGGCTGATCATGTCGCGAAAACACGCAGGGGAGTGACAAATATGGGGCAATACCCCAAAAGTCTTAACTTTAAGGGAATATCTTTCCCTGTTGTTTTTGCCCAAATTTGATCATTTTGAAGAAAAAAAACAACCAATAATGTTAATGTATACACATGGGATGAGGAAACAATTTGGTGCAATTAAAGTTCCAAGAACAGTCCAACAATAGGCGCCCAGCCAAAAGTCTGGGGACTTCCCTCTAATGTTTTCGCCAGCAGGGTGCCCATTACCATTGTAGAAAAATGAGTAGAAAAGCGCATACTTCAAAGTCATGGCAAACAAAAAATTCGTAGAAAATGTTTAACAAGAATCCCCATCTTTTAAAGCCGCGAGCGAACTAAGAAACATTGTAAAAGTTCTGAGACTGTAATACAGAAAAAAAATTACGCCCCCACCGGGATCAAAAGTTAGTTTTAAGAACTGGAAGGGCCCCCCAACTTTTCCCCCAATATGTGTTTACGCAGACTTCGGTCGTTATTGTACCTTATAAAGGGGCCGGCGCCACAAAAACTTCGAAAAAAACGTCTTAATGGTTCACGATTTGTTCATTTGCCTTCATTTTGTTAGGTCGGATGGGCTCATTCAACGCCAAAATTATACGAGGCCCAGAGGGCGGTAAAAGATTTTTACGCGTGCAGCAAGTGCGAAAGATTGTTCTAATAACGAATTTATCTGAAATCATGATGACGTCTAAGACCAACAACAGTTGCCTCAGCCACTCCTGTTGGATTTGTGGTTTAGGCCTCTCATCGACGCAGCAATCCAACAGTAAGAGACATGTAAAATTGGGGAAAAAGTTCAGAGGAGCTGCGCACAAAAAATGCAATCTTCAACAAAATTTTAAACCAAAGAATGGAAGCTGCCTCTTTTTTATAACTTGCGAGGTTAGCTTAATTATATTGAAAGCAGTAACCCGCCTTCGGGTAGTGCATTGCACAGTCATCGAAAAGTACATGTGCTTTAATCTAAATAAATGTCTTTTTATGACTTATGCAAACTGAGGGGATCTTTAGAGTCACTAGCTATGTCTTAAGTCCTGCCCAATAAGGAAAAATTTTTTTTTGACCCCGTTTTTTAGAAAGGGTTTTTACCTTATAGTATTAAACAGTTGGAAAGGTTTGATGAAGTCATTCGCCTAAAGGCGCGTTCTTTTCTGTTTTGGGGAAAAGGACTCAGTGTTTGATTACAGCAAGCTAAAGTGCGGGCCCAGAAGTTAGATTGTAAACGATGGGGACTATCGATTCATTTTAAAGGGCGGGTGTATGTTTTTTGGCGGATTTTTTTGAAAATTATAGAAAGCCCTGCTAAAAACATTACGCTTGGATCTGGCTTTTTAAATTTTCTCCCCCCCCGGGTGAGTTGGGATGTTTTTCTTAAGTTTAATGGAGTGCAGTTGATTTTTTGTCTGCCCTACCAATGATTCAGATGATTGAAACGGATTGCGGGAGGAATTGTAGGGCCCCGTCGTCATTATGTAAAGAAAACAACAATATTGGGCTATGATCCAAGTAAAAGGTCAACTATCTCATGTTTTTAGATGAAAACAATCTGTTGGAGGGGGAAGGGCCAATAATTCCCCATTCAAACTTTAAATGTACACGGGGCGACCCGAATATATTCAAAAGGCTTTAAAGGGTTTGGGGCAGTTAACGCCTAAAAACAGCGTGGTTTTATTCTAGAAGTTGACTTAGAATATTATGAACTCCATGACTACAAATGACTCCCCCTTTAGCAGCAAAAAGTCTAAAGATGGATCCAAGAGAGCCGCAAAAACTGGTGCCAATCTTCGAGGCAAAAAAAAATTATGTCTGTCATTCAGTTCTAAATTTTATTTAAGACAGGGTTTTGGAAGTTGACAGGTTATCGCAAAATTGTTTTTGATAAAGAAAGTTCATGAAACCATAATCATGAAGAACATGTTTCAGAATAAATCCACAGAGCTTAAAAAAAGATTTTTTTCAGTGATGACAAAAGCTGTTTCGGAAAAACCTAGGAAAAAATCCCCCAAAAGCGTAAAGAGTCGATTGGCCCCAGAGAAAACGAAGCAATTAAGCTGATTAAAAACCCTAATTCAGGATTCAGAAGATTTCATGTCAGCTTTTTGGCAAAATGATGAAAAAAAAAAAAGTAAAATTAGCAAACCTGTTTTATTGGGTTTTTTTTTAGTTTTCAAAGTTTTGTGTTAGAGTTTCTTTATGATATTTTAAAGCCTGTATCTGAGTCCAGAGTACTTTAACAGATACGACGTTTTGTTATAAAAATTTTCCTATGAAGAAATCTAAAAAAGCATGGAAAGGGAAGTGGCTAAAGGTTATGCGGAATGGTTTGACCGTCTGTTTCCCCAAAAAAGATTCGTTTGCATTAAATTTCTAACAAAAAGGTTTTGGGAAAAGATGAAGGTGAATTATCTGGAAAAGGTGAAAGGGCGTTTTTTGGTTTAAGGAAAAAATGTCAGTATTTGGGCCCAGGAGAAAATTTTAAAGAAGCAAAAGGAATACCCCGAGCGTTGTCCCCTAAAAACAATCCATGGCAACTCAAGAAGCAGTTTGGCAAAAAAGACTTTTATCATGACAACGTAAAACTGGATTAATCTACATGGATCAAAAAAGTTGAAACAAAGAAGTCTTGTGAACAAACACAAAAACGGGGTTTTTTTAATCCGGAGTTTTCATATGCACGGGCATGGAGGACCGATAAAAGGGGGTTTTTTTATTTTTTATCAACTTTTATTATAAAATCAATCATAGCTTCATCCAATTCATTTAAAAACTTTTTCATGTTTGCTTGGGCGAGTTCGAATTTTTTTTTTTATTTCAAGATATTTTTTCCCCCTTTGGGGGTTTGAGTGTAGGTGATCTGGATGATTTAGCATGCATTGATTTAAACCTCGAAAATGTTTCTTAATAGCATTCACGCCTGAAATGATTCCCGTAATTTTCAAGGTCTCTTTTTTTACTATTTTGTTTCGTTTGCGCTTCCTTCTGGGCCTTCCCTTTTAAACCAAAATATGTTTACGTAAATTAATTAAAGCGGAACTGGTCTGGCGGAATTTTCTGCAGTTCTTCTTTCCAAAGATCTTTGAGGAGTGGTTGTTTTGTTGTGTCAGTTTTGTAAAAATACACGGGGGGGGTTATCTTTACAACTTTTTTTTTCATAGGGTAAACATCCAACTGGATCGGTTGCCTGATGCGAGTGTCCCTTTGCTTCTCCCCGGGAATAAAAGGTACCTTACTTTCAAACCAAACGGTAATAGTTTGCTGGGTGTACTGGAAACTTCAAACAAATTTATTTTTTTCTTTTGATTGTTGTACTGGTTTTTGCCTTTAAATTTTCATTAGAATTTTCCGAAAAAAAATGAGGGCAGTCTTCTAACCATTCTGTGTTGCGAGAGTTGTCAAAAAGCTCTTGTGATACTGGGAGGAGAAAATTTTCGGCTAAAATGTTTGTTAAAGTTTTTTAAATAAAGCCCGTGATCGTGAACCCGGAATGCCTTTTAATAGTAACTCTTTGGGGTTTTTCAAAAAGATTCATTGGCCTTTAAATTTTTCCATATCGACTTGAATATGCGGGGAAAATTGTGGGCCTTGTTGGGTTTTCGTTTTTGGCAACAGCAACAGAGAAGCACTCTTTTTTGTTAAAGGCTCCGCTCTTTGTATCTTGAAGCCCCTTTTTATGACTGTGAGTGCGTACTTAAACTTTTTCGTCTAATCCTATCAGGGGTAAATAAAAGAAGATCCATTTGTGGGTTTTCGTTTTGGGGTTGTGTTCACAAAGTTGGTCTCTGTATTCGTTAGGTGCGGTAATAAAATTTTTCCAAAAGCTTGTTTAGATAACCCTTTTTTGTGTTTGTTCATGATCTGCGCTTGGTTAGTTTTGTTTTGTGTGATACCCTTCAATACTTTTGGGGCAATAAAGATTTTGTTCATTTTTTATTCAGCCCAAAATTTTGTGCAACCCAAAAAAAAAAGACGGGTCATACCAAAAGGGAATTAAAAAAGCGATTTCTTGCCTTTTGTTTTTTGATGGGTTTATAAAAGTACTGAAATTTTTGGGGGGGGCAATGTTGGGGTGGTTTGCCGTTTCTGTTTTAAAATTGTTTTTTGCTTGTAAAATTTTTAAATGTGGAAAACTGATGCCCCTGTTCTTTCAGTGTGTCATTTAAAAAATCTAACGCTCAAAGTCTCTGCCTTTATAGGCGTCTTGTGCAGTGCTGTTGCTCCTGTTTTTTATTTCTTTTTCTTCGCCCTTTCCCCAGTTTACTAAAGCAAAATTTTTGCCGCTAAAAAACAAGCGCATTCACCACAGCGCCCTATCATTATTGCGAGTGAAGCCATTTTTTATAAATGTATTTTTTTTTACTTTTTTTATTTTCTGGAATTATTTCCCTTTTAACTAGAAAATCTTTTGTAGCGAAAGAAGCTGTAAAATAAGCTTTGTTTGCTGAATTTTCAAAATTAGTTTGCCCAAAATCTGCTGGTTTAATTCTTAACAGGCTTTTTCCAAGCATTGAGTATCCTACACTTTGTCCTCCAATAAAAAGCAGAAGGTATAAAGGTTGGGGAACAGTTTTTTCGGTGCTCATTTTTATAAATAAAAAATTATTTTATTAAAAAAAAAAAGAACAGTGAGATCTCCCACAGCTAAAGGCAGCCTAAACCCTTTCCCCAACTTTGAATGACCAAGTTTTGATCAAGCTATTATGCCCCCAAAAAGGGGGCTGTATTTTTGGAGCATGCGGGGGAAAAAAAAAACAGTTCCCGGAACTGAATTTGCATGAAAAAATTCAAAAATGTCGCCCCAAAAGTATCATACAGGTTTAAGCGAGCGGGGTCAGAAAGGTGAAAAAATGTGGGGCAAACGGTTTTAGTTTTTACACTTTTAAATAGTCGTGATTTGCTCCCTTGTTTTGAACAAGTCTTACGTTTTGATTTAAAGCAAGATCGTTTTAAAAAAAGTATTAGGGGTCTCTAGGGTGTGATTTTACTAAGATTTGGAATTGTTTCCATTAATCATGGGGTTAATAACTTTTAATCATATAGATTTTTTTCCCTTCAAAATGAAAAGATCTGGAAAATCAGCAGAAACCCGAAAAACTGAATCAGGGGGAGAAGTAACCAAGCCAGAAAATGAGAAAAAGTGAAACAGGGGGGACCCTTTTAAAAAAAATGGGGGTGTTGAAAACAGGAAAAAAATTAGAGAGTGGAAAAAGACAAAAAAAAAAAGTTACGAATATGACTATCATGAAAAAAAACACCGCCAACGCCAGAAAAGTTTTTCAATGCCAGCTATAAAAAATCCCCGTGTACAAAGGGGCCCCCCCCAAATCTTCATGGAAAAATTGAACTTAAAAATGTTCCATTTTTGGCGCCCTGCTGTGTTGGGGGGGTTATTACGGGTATAAAAAATACAAATGGCAAAAAGAAACAAAAGCAACAAAAAAAAATTTAACCACTAAAGCAGGAAAAGACACCCGCACGCCAAAAAAGCAATAACAAAGATCATTTTTTCCCATTTAATGGAAAATATTTTAAGAAATTAATTTTAAATTTTTTTTTTTAAAAAAATAGATCATGGGTATTTAAAATGTTTTAAATCAATAAATAAAGACTGGGCTATAAAGAAAATTTTCCTAGACCAGAATTTTAATCAATGCGGTTGCTTAGGGTGTAAGAATTCCTTAAAATCTATGAGAGAACGCGAGCAAGACATCCTCAACGATGACGCGTTTTTTTAGGGGTGTGTATTATTAGAATCTACTATTTAAGTAAAAACATAGATTGTATTTTTTTGTAATTTTAAGAACTTTGGGGTACTTAAAGGAGACTTAGTTTGATCTTGAGGGATTAATCAAGAATTAATTAAAAACTTAATCAAGAAAATTATTAAGAAAATTGAAGTAACTTAATAAAAAATTAAATTTAAGAACTTGGGGTTTACTTAATTAAAAATTAAATTAAAAACTTGGGGGACTTGGGGGTGGGAGTGTGTGTGGTGTACCAGAGCTTTATTATTTTTTATGTGAACACCACTTGGGCAAGACAGTGCTTGCGTTTTTGTGAGCATTGGGGTTTTTTTTGCAAGTTCAAAGCAGCCGCCAAGTGCATTTAACAAAAGCCTGATTGAATAAAACAAGACAATTGTATAAAGTAAAAAAAGGCCAGCCTAAAAGTTTGTAACAGGGCGTTAGAAGCAGGACGTTGAAGCAGGTGAAGCGTAGACAGCAAAGCGACAAAGCAGCAAAAAAAGTCTGATCTCGCTGCTGATAACCTTTGACCGCTCTAGGGTAGAGCGCTGAAGAAACGGCTTGCCACTGTAACCTTTAACCGCTCTAGGGTGGAGCGTTGAAGAAACGGCTTGCCACTGTGACCTTGACCGCTCTAGGGTAGAGCGCTGAAGAAACGGCTTGCTACTGTGACCTTTGACCGCTCTAGGGTAGAGGCTGAAGAAACGGCTTGCCACTGTGACCTTTGACCGCTCTAGGGTGGAGCGCTGGAAAACGGCTTGCCACTGTGACCCTTTGACCGCTCTAGGGTGGAGCGCTGGAAAACGGCTTGCTACTGTGACCTTTGACCGCTCTAGGGTAGAGCGCTGGAAACGGCTTGCTACTGTGACCTTTGACCGCTCTAGGGTAAAAGCGTTAGTTCTCTAATCGCTTAAAACCCAGTTTGCTGTGCCCCTCTTTTCTCAACCGAGCTTGCAACTAGCTTTAGCAGAGTTACAGCAGTAATTGCCCGTAGCTAAGCTTTTATGGCAGCTCTAATCGCCAGTAGTAGTACATCCCGCATTGTATATTTGGAGCATTTATATGAAGATAGTGCTAGCCGCACACATACCCTCTCCATACTGGCAGATGTACTAAGGTCTGCCTAACCCTATTAGTTTGTTTGCCAGAACATTCGAAAAATCGCCATTCAGTTGCATAAGGGCACACTTAAAAGGAGATGAACTGGTTAGAATTAGAAAAGTAGAAAAGTATACACATCTTAATACACAGATCAGCTTGCCACATAAACACTGAATCTGTAGTTAACAATCAATCAAGTCTAATACAAACTGAGAACATTTTTACTTGGGAGGAACAGCAAAAATGTTTCAAATATAAGTTTTTTAGCATACGAATCAGCCGTGTTTACCTCCGCCTTAAGAAATGAACGCCATGTTTCTTAAACATGGCTTTAGCTGTCCCAAGCCAGCTCCCAACAATCAACGCGTGATGGTTTGTTTTGCTTCGGCCGACTTTCAACAATGCAGCGCCATTTTTTAGATAAGGCCCCATCTCAACGATAGCCAAACACGTATTAAAACTGGCTACATCTTGTTTCATTTCCTTGAACCAACAAACCTTTAAGATAGTCGTTCATTTCCAAAGCAGTTAGTTTACTTTTTTCGTTTTCAGAAAAAAATCTCTCCCGGTTTCACAACATGCTTCGCCTAATTCTTTCAACAAATACTCTAACATGCAGTTAAAGTAAAACTTATGGACACAAATAGCACAAACCTGTTCTTCAGTGACCCATTTTAAAATAACACAATTAAAACACAGTGGCCACACCAGACCGCAGTCGAAACACAACCTTCTTGTTCAATAGTCCGAGCAACAATGGCAAACCCGGTCGTGTCACGCGACAGCCTCAATGCGGTGTGTCGACGTGGCAATCTCGAATTTCTGATGCAATGTGGTGCAACCCAGCCGAGTGTGCTTCGTTTACACAGCGCAGGCTAGGCGCTCTAGTTGCAAACTGCCGCGAGCCGTAAATTAAGTGATCGGGTTTCAGCCCCGTGTCTGCCTGTCTGTGTACAAAGTTTGTAGTTAGAAATTAGTCAGAAGAAGTGTGCGGATTTTATGACATTTAATTGAGAGAGAGAGAAAGAGGTGTGTGTGTGTGTGTGTGTGTGTGTGTGTGTGTGTGTGTGTGTGTGTGTTGTGTGTGTGTGTGTGTGTGTGTGTGTGTGTGTGTGTGTGTGTGTGTGTGTGTGTGTGTGTGTGTGGTGGTGTGTGTGTGCGTGTTAGTGTGTCTGTGTGTGTGTGTGTTAGTGTGTTTGTGTCTTAGTGCGTGAGTTGCCTGTATGTTTGTGTGTGTGTGTGCATTGTGTGTGTGTGTGTGTGTGTGTGTGTGTGTGTGTGTGTGTGTGTGTGTGTGTGTGTGTGTGTGTGTGTGTGTGTGTGTGTGTGTCTATGTGCGTGTGTGTGTGTGTGTGTGTGCGCGACGTATTTTGTGAAACGCAGAACACGTATGTCTATAGCTCCGTGTGGCGAAGGATTGCTTGCTACCTTATGGCGCCATAATTACAGGTCATAGGATACGTCCTGGGCCACGTTACATGGTACTGCCTGCCACAAACCCCAAGCCCTATAATTAGGGGTGTTCGCCTGTGTCTCAGCCAAGTTAGTTGGGACTGTATCGCAAAAATGATTGTAGTGAAAATGACTGTATGCGCTGAAATGATTGGAAAAATAGTTTTAAGTCTTACTTGCCAGAGAACGGGGAAACTCTTTATTCTGGGCCACTTTCGCCCGAAAAACTGGTTGAGGAGCGAAAGTGGCCCCAGAATGAAGGTTTCCCCTTTCTCTAGGTGGCTTGTTTGGTGGTTTTGCGATTGGACGGGGAGGGATGGCTGAACCCCCCCCCCTCCCCCCCCCCTCCCCCTTCCCCCCTGTTAGTTGGAGCACTGCAGAGGGAGGTGGATTGTTTGGTGGTTTTGCGATGGACGGGGGAGATGGCTGGTTTGTTGGTGCACTGGCAGTGGAGGGTGGATTGTTTGTTGATTTTGCGATGGACGGGGGAGATGGCCTGGTTTGGTGTGCACCAGAGAGGGAGATGGCTTGTTGGTGGTGCACCAGCAGAGGGATGGATGGCCCCCCTTAGTTGTTGGAGGCTGGGCGGTGGCAGTGTCTGTTGGACGGGGACCCTGGGGTCTTGGTGATGAAGTGGAGGGAGGGGGCTGCTCCCCATGCAGGTTTTCTTTTCCTTGGTGGAGAGCCAGGAGATGCTGTCTTCCGTTTCTGTCAGGTTGTGCTGTTGCTGGCAGAATGTAGTGCAAGCTGACAGAGCCTCGACACAAAGCCATCCCATAATCACTCTCGACTAATATCTTTCGTACCGCGTGGGGATATGAAGAAACATCATGGTTGCCCCTTTTTCCCCCCCCCCTAAACCTGACGGGGACCAGGAAACACCTGGAACAGCTTCTCGTCTTGTGCCCAGCGTTGTCAGCATAATGATGCTATCTATCCGCAGACATTGCCACATGTCTGCAGAGTGTTCAAGAACAGTTGGTTACTTGAGCTGTGTGGTCACATTCTGTGCAAGCAGTGTCATGGGCCAAGGCAAACCAGCATACTTTGAACACCTCATCCAAAAAATTGTCAAAAACGGTTGGATGTATGTGCCAAAATTCTGCGGGCCATTCCCCAACAGGCTGTCACAATGTTGGATGTGGGGTTCAACCTCGCTGTGATATCAACCACTGCAAGGGCCCGTGACAGCTGATCTGGATGACGATGACACAAAGGTCACCTGAGAGTCTATGCACATACATTCATGTACACAAAGATCTGCTTATTGACCTCTTGGAGGTTCCTTTTCTTCCTTAATCCCAAATACTTAAAACCCCCCTAATCCCCTCCATTCACATCCCCTCCATTCAAATATCTCCCGCTGACCTTTTATAACCTTAATACTAGCTTATATTTTACTTAACACCCCCCCCCCCCCTTTTTTCCCCCCTTTTATACAAACACCAGACGATTGGGCTTGAAAAGACAGCCCCCAGAGCCTCGGAACACAGCACTTGCGCGCAAATCACTCGGTGTTGAGCTGAACCACAATATTTATTTATTTATATTTATATATTTATATATATATATATATATTTATATAAATTTATATTTATATCTATATATTATATATGTATATATATATATATATATATATATAATATATATATTTATATATATAGTTATATATATATATATATGCTGTATTTGAAAGGTTTTGGCATTACAGTATACACAAAAGTTGCTCTAGTACATAAATTATGATTTACCAATAAATCGGGCACTGTTTTCATTCAACATATTTCAAACACAGAATTATCGATTATATTCATGTACTCCTCAATGACTTTTCAGAGAAAACAGTATCCTATCTCTTTTTATTCTAAGGTATGCAAATAGCATAACGCTTGAGACACATAGATAGATAATGTTGCTTATAGCCCAGCCGACCGCAAGGGGCCACATCAGGGGGTCCCGGGCCGGGGGAACTGCCTTGAGCACTTGACTTCCATAGCAATACATGACAATACAATACTGATAAGCATTCATAATTGTGCTTATTCGAAGGTGTAAAGGAAGCATCAGTGTATAGCTAGGAATACTTAGGTTTGCTTATTATTTTCCATGGTATTTTATTTACGTATATAAGTAGCCAGTATACCAGGATCGACCAGCCAGTATAGAGTGAGTTAATTGGCCATTGTCCACATTGTTTTACGAAACCAAATTGTTCCTGACATCATCACTTTACACCCATTAAACTTACCAAACTGAGGAAGCATTACATTTGCTTCATTTTCTAAAATGATGTCACGGAAAACAGTGACATCAGATTGGCACAGTGTGGTCCATTGGTCCTTTCACCATGGACGGTCACTCATATGGAGAACAGAACAAAATCAGTTCTTTTGACATTGGTCAGGCAATTGATTCTTCCTCGACGCATGAGTGTGTTCGATTCATCTGCAAAGAGAACACTTGGTTGATTTTCATAGTTTACAACAGTCCACAATGTAAATTCAGTACTCTGCACAATTATTTTAGTCTTGTGTGTCGCAAGTTCGCCAAGATGCGCAAATGATATGTTTCTGCAATAAAAAAATTCATTACAATTTTTGTGGACATAATCTTGTATGAGTTCGAAAGGGAGTCTGTTTAAGAATTAACATGTAATTTTCCTTTTCTGCACTACCAATACTTAATTTATAGAAACCAATGATACACAGGGATATGTCATTGGGAGAGTGGCTGAGTGGGTGCCGTTGCATGGTGTGGGCTGGGGTGGGGTGGGGAGGAGGGGAATGCCTGATTAGCATTTAACTCAGAGTATCAAACACACACACACTCACACACACACACACACACACACAACACACACACACACACACACACACACACTCACACACACTGTAAGTAAAATCCAAGTAAAAATTACACTGGCATTTTTTGTTCCTGGGACATGCAATTCAAAAATGTTTACATTCTAATATAAGAACTGGTTTGGTGCACATTTCAATTACAGTTTACCAAATTAAACCTGATGAATGGTTATTCCTGTGTAGGAGTTTGCTGGAAATCATATGCAAAAGCTCTCTCTCATTGATTATGATTACTTTGGTTAACTATCTGACCATTGTTCTTTTGTTCACCCTGACTTTGCCAGTAGGCATTCTGCCCCCCCCCCCCCCAGTTAAGTTATTTAATTCAGTGATTTATTTTTATCAGGAAACAGTATGCCTGTGCTAGGGTTAAGTTGCTACCCTGATTAATAATGGTGATTGTTGGAATGATTTGTAGTGTAATGACTTTAGTCTACGACCCACTTGTGTACTTGGACTCAATGTAGCCCAAGTCAGTGTGATTTTACCCCTTGACTGCCCCTGGCACTCGAACGCGTTTGAGATGGTTTCGGAAAGATGTGTGCCCTTGTACGAACGGCGTTCGAGAGAATTTCTTCATACTCAAAATTCGGCGATTTAAAGAAGGGAGCAAGGAGAAAATGGTTTAATAGGTGCTGGGACCCTCTTTATCGCTGAACTGGGATCATGGTCAGGCGATCCTGTGTCACGCCTCACATTGCGGTGGGGACAGAACGCTGGAACTTCGCCCAACACAGGGCGGACACCAGGGAACAACCAACCTAACACCAGTGGGGCAGTCATCCAACCCTGAGGAGTACAACTACCTCTCAGAAAGCAAGCTATGTTTGCTACCACACTGCGACTCTAATCCATCGTCCCTTGCCCTCACTTTATGTTGAGACTGGGGAGTCATCTGTCTATGTGTACCGCTCTTGGTTACATTCAGTGTAACTTAGACAGACCCCTGTATGCCAGTTAAAAACTTGTTGCACTGAGTGCAAGTGAGTAAAGTAGGAGTGAGGGAGGACCCTCATTGTGGTAGTCATTGAGAATTAAACCCTTGCTATTCCGAGTTGACAGGCCATTACTTACCAAAGGTGTAAGACAATAAAAGTTGGATGTGTGTAAGTGCACTTACTTGTGTCAGTTCTATGTTCAATCAATTGGACTGAATGTTTGAACTTATTTCTTGAATCTTTCTCTCGGAGCTAAGTTACTTCTATGAGTCAAGGCCTAAGGAAAACAATATCTCAGAGCAACTGTCCAGTATGTTACCGAGTCCCGGAATTAAATGATATTTTCTTCTATGACTAGTACCGGAAAGTGATCTTCCGCCACTAGTAAGGTGGGTGTAGGTGAAGTGTTAAGATAATTTCCATTGAGAAATTATCTCCTGTCCTTACCCTAGAGGACCCCACCTACACACATATCTTTCATCACAGGGAGGCAGCCGAAATCTTACCCTGTGGGTTTATAAGGTGTTCAATGTTTTATATTTATACAAAATGCACACTTTCTGTCAGTCGCAAGTTGTTTGCAAATTATCTTCATTGACATGCAGAAAATGCAGAAAAGAAAATACTAGTAAACATCCGAATAAAATATCATCCACCAAGGTTAGTATGTCAGTAAACACAAATCATTGAAACTCTTTGGATAATTTGAGCAAAATTCAAAACAGTGTTTTCCTTTGTATGTTAAACACCAGAAAGGTCTATGGCCAGTGTATGAAGGAGTATGGTAAAATGTATAAATTTTTTAGATAGTTTCTATAAATTTAAGATAATGGGAAAAATGTATAAATTTTTAGATAGTATCTAAAGTTTGTATGGGTAAAATGTATAAATTTTTAGATTAGTATCTATAAGTTAGTATGGTAAATTGTATAAATTTTAGATAGTATCCATAAGTTAATATATTACAAAAGGTAAATTTTCAATAACGGACAGGAGAAATGTGGAAGTCAAGTGACTGAATTCGCCATTTACTACAGTGAAGTTACATTTAATCAATGACTTTCTTTTTCAATGTAGACCAGTGTATTGCATGGGAAAGAAACCCCTGATTCTCAGATGATGGCACTATAAGCAGACGAGTATACACATGCAGAAAACACAGGTCATAGCATTTACAACTAAATAACAAATGCCAGCTTTCTTGCTTTAGTGCACGAACCATGCTGTTTCACACATCTATGGAAGTGCACACCAGATAGATTAACGCTACAGTACCATAACTTTATATGAACAGCTCTTCACTTTCATTTGAAAACACTTTGGGTACAATTGTTTGAGCAGTATGTCACTATGGTGCGCTGATGCCTGTTCATATACAATTGTACACTAAGTGTTTTTCAAGCAAAGGAGAGCTCTTCTCAAAAAGCATGAATTTTTTCCCCGTTGCACATTAGTTCATAAATAAAAACAATGCACTTTAGCGCAAATGTTTGGGACACTGACAATTTGGGCCTACCATTGTAGGTACTACTAAGGAGCCATACCACCTCAGCAGTAATTGATACCATACTGCACAACTCAGACAGGGGTGTTGCCACACTGATTCGATCACTAGTGTACTGCTTAGTGCTATATATGGGAACGGTGAATTGATTTTCATGACTTACTGGGTGTTAAGCGAAAAGGACAGGTTGCCCTCGATTTTCCTGAAAGGGAAGGTCCAGGGTGAGAATTGTCATTTGAGAATTGTCTTTTCTTCTAGGTCTATTTAAAAATCAAAGTATTGTTATAAATATGGGTGACTTTGTGATATTGACTTAGATTTTCTAAAGTCTCTGTCCTTCTTTAAGAGAAAAGAAAACCAAACAATCAACTCTATCACACATGAGCACAAAGTGCATGCTTCACCCAGCTGATATGATGAGGGACAGACAAGGGATGTTTTTGAAATAGCAGGAAAGAACTGACTGGAATACACGTGCAGAGAAAAGTGGTGGGTTCAGGGGCGGTACTCTTTACCACCAGCAGTTACAGAATAAGCAGAGCATTAATCAGAGTGACCACTGTTGTTCATGATGGATAGCAATCTCTAGTAGACCAAACCTTCTAGAGAAGTATTGGGACAGTGTACAAGCACTATGCTGTACATTAGTTAATAGCCCCAAACTCTGCAGTTCTCACAACAAACATCAGATAAAGGCACTGTATATATGTTTGCCGGATTATGTAATATAAATACCACTTCAGTAAACTGTCAAAAGGAAAAGGCATCCAAATGAAATTGCAAAATCAATATATGTATTACAACATTGAACACGTCGATTATAGAATTGTTACACAAAATTACACTACACACTCACAACACGCACACAAACACACGCTCACACGCACACACCACACCACACACAAGCGCGGCGCACGCACGCGCGCGCCACCCACACACACGCACACAACACACACACACAACACACACACAACACCACACACACACACACACACAACACACACACCACACAACACACACACCGTCACACCTCGGCCAGACCGTATGTGCGGCGGCCAGCCGGACACATGTGCTTGTCTCGTCTTACCAAACACTGAACATAGTAAGAAACTGGAAATGTGAATGGGAAAATAAAAAAATATTAATATATATATATATATATATATATATAACCCACTTTCTATCGTAGCGTGATCCATGCTTTCCCCGTCCATTACGTTGATGAAGCAGAAAAACAGACCAAACTGTTAGGAAAGGGGACGTTTCGCAGAGTCGTATTTCGCGGACGAAAACGCAAGTTGCAGCGACAAACAAGATAGTTTGTAAGACCTACGTCATCCATGTTTGGACCCCCCAACTTGAATCAGATGCCCGCCCCCTCCCCCCCCATAAACAAGATGGCGGACCTACAGGATGTGTTGGGTGCTGTGTGTAGCTGCATGTGTTTTATTTTACTAAATCCTGTTCTTTTGACCGAAAAACTCAACAGGCAGAAATCAAAATATCCACATGCTGTGTGGACTTGAAAGAAATGTTTGAGACTGTGTGGTGTGTGTGTTGGTGCGCGCTGCGTTGGTGTGTTTGTGTGAAAATACAAGAAATCGCTTCATATACGCACATGTTCGACATGCGAACGTTGTGGAACAAAACTGAAAAAACAATCTGCTTGAATTATAAGAGAGAGAGTACAAAGTAAAAGAAAAAAAATTCAGTCCCCCCAATGTTGAGTGTGCTATAATGTGTTTTCTGGGAATGACTTTCCTTCGACACTTGAATGCATTTCTCATACATAGTTCAAAGGTTGGAGAATGGGTGGGGTGGTATACCTGTAAGTTGTGACCTTGTTCTTGTTTTAGACAATATTAAATATAATGACTGTAAATTAATATCTGATCTCTAGTTTACATTTGTCTTTCACCGAGGAGTATGACTAATTTATGAAATGGTCATGCCTTTTAGATTCAGAGCCCTGAAGCTATGCAGAAGCGGCAGAGAGGGTGTTCAAGATGGTTCTAGTCAAGGCGGAACAAAAGTGTACTTCTTAGGCTTAATTTACACTATCAAATTTCAGGTGTCCCTGTGCGCTACTGTGGTTAATGCGCGAGTCATTAACCCCTTCACTGCCACAGTATACATATCACATTTGAAAATCTGTCTGCGTGGTAAAATTGAGCTTTTTGGGGTAGGTTCAATGAATGGTTACTGCTCACTTATTTATTGTCAGATCTCTTTGATTTTTGCTTGTTTTGTTGTTTTGCATTTGTCTACAATGCTCTATCAAAATGCTTGTTTATGTTGATAATTAGTCTAGCAGAAATTGACTTAATTATAAATATTTTACAAAAATAACAGTTTTCGAGTGTACACAAACACATTGCGCCAAACAGAATGATCAAAACACCTGAAAAAGTGGTCTTACTACTTTTTGAATATCAGCACTAACAATGAAAGTCATTATAAATCCCAAGGAATGTCGTTCTTGATGATTATTTGCTCATAATTGGGGGTACTATTTTTTAGGTTTAAAAGGGGCATAATCATGCTTTTCGTGGTATGTTCACTAACATGTACATTTATCATTTATTGGTTGAGTTTTTTGTGCTAGATTTTTTTGCGGATTACTTACATTATTCCCTTGTCTACCAATTTCACATCATTCATTATTGGTTTTTGTTGGTTAATGTGATGTTATACTCACTAATTACATGTGAATAAAAACAGTTTTTGTTCTTGTTTTCAATGGGAGAGTTTTTGTATAATTGAGCTTATAATAACACTAAACTCTAAAAAATATCTTTTGGTGTGTGCTCAACAACATTACAAACACCTGGATTCATATTGGTTGTCAATAAACTCCTCTGTGTAACAATCTGTCTGTTACTGGGGGATATCCCAAATTCTCCTAGAATGGGCATAATTTTACTATTTGGGGTAGGCTCATGTTACTCAATTACTGATTATGTATTCGTTACATATGACTTAGATTTATGGATTCACTTTCCTATACTACATACTTTGATGCTATAGAACAATAATGCTAGTTTTGTGAGCCATTAGGGATGTGACAGGGATACATAAATTGGTTGTTTTCAAATAGAACAGTTTTCAAGGTATACATAAACAAATTGAACCATGAAAATCTGTGTAAACAATGAAAAAGTGATGTGTATAATTGTTCAACATCAGCACTAACACATGACAGTCATATATTTCCCAAGGATTGCTTGTTCTTGATGACAATATGCTCCTAATTGGGGGTACTGTTTGTTGGGTAAGAAAGGGGGATAACTCATGCTTTTCACGGTAGTTCACTAACATGATACATTATTCACCAGTTGTTGGTGTTATTGTTAGATTTTTTGTGGATTACTTACTTATACTCTTGTCTACAATTTCACATCTGTCTTTATTGGTTTTGTTTGTTATGAGGGGGATGGTTCACACGAATTACATGTGATAGAACACCACACACTCACACACACACACTACACACAACACACACTCACACACACACAAACACACACCACACCTCACACAACCAACACATGCATACATACAAACAGTTTCCACACAGAAACACACACCACACCACACACACAACACACACACTCTCACACATTCATACATACACACACACTCACTCACACACACAAAAACTACACACACTCACACACTCAGTAAGAAGACCCACATGGTTGAGCACACCACCACACACCACACACACACACACAAACAAACACACTACACACACACACACACACACTCACACATATCAACACATGAATACAACAAACAGCTTCCACACACACACACACACACAAACACACCCACACACACACTCACACACACACACACACACACACACACACACACTTACAATATATGCACAAACACTCACACTAACAGTATCACACACTCATGAATGTAAAAAACACCTCAATGATACAAAACAAAAAACTGCTGTGGATGAGTGCTTCTGTGTTATACTTAATGAACCAAACTTATATGGAAACTTGCATACTGAATATAAATAATGCTTAGGCGCGGGCGTGGTGCACGCACACGCTCACACAACAAACACACACACACACTATCACACACACACACACACACACACACTCACACACCACACAGTCCCACACTCACACCACCAGTCCCCCTATCCATACAGTTCATTGTTTGCCTTAATTGTACGATTCAGTAGAAATGGGGCAAGAAGAGAATACAGAAATGAATAGACAAGGAATGAAGAATCATGTAGTTGGATAAACAAAAACAAAACAAAAACAAACCACAAATGAAAAATTGAGATATTGCCTGAACCGCAGTTTCTGGTCTGAAGGATGAGACTGGAACTTTGTACAGCTGAAAATTGGCACAGTTTGACTTGAAGACCAGACTTCCCAGTCAATAACAATGCCATCTATTGTTCAGCTGTTTGCTGACCACCCCCATGCACGCCCCCCGGCCGCTTCTACAGGACCTTCACCTCGTTCTGAAGCCCGTACATGGTCCAACCACCCCGTTCGTCAAGAAAGGAGGGGGTGCAGTGCTCGTTCCCCCCCGTTCACCCCCCCCGGCCACGGTTCGGCAATTTTCCAGCTTTCGTCGCCCATTGACGGCGCTTTCTTTACTGTGATTTGTGTTGTGTACCAGAACAGTGAAGCCCACGTCAGCACCAGCATGTATCTTCCGATAAATGTGGATAGTGATGTTTCTCATCGTCTTCCTCCTCATTGCTAGTATCAGGATCCGATCCTCAAAGGTCTTCTTCACATCACTCGCTTGATACTTTATAACGTCATCTAAAATATCAAGGGCAGTGTGACGCTTGGAAACGGGACGCGTTGACGATGTGATTGGTTGAGCTGACATCTTGACTATGCTTTTCAGCTGTGACTCTCAACTCGCAATTTGCATAACATGTTGGTCAGCTGGCTGCTCGCGAGAAGGGAAAGGGGCTGTTTCCTTGACCAGTAGAAGAGGTGAGTACATTTTAGAGGGTCGTCTCCCAAGTTGATTTTCTGCTTTCTGTTACGAAGTTAGGACGTGACCCTCTCGTTCGGGGCGTAGCGGTTTTCTGTTTCTGCGCTTTCTGACGTGCGTTACACGTTCCAGGCTGGGAAAAGGTTAAGTAGAAAAAGAGCATGTCCAGTGGGTAATGGGTTCGAAGTACAGCCATGGTACCTCGTCCCAAGATGGGGGCGAAAAAAAGGGGGCAGGCCAGAGGGACATCCGGATTCATGAACGGTGTGGCCCAAACCCCCTAGGAGTGTAAGGAGATACAGGGCCGTAACACTTGATTGAGGACTCTCTGCTGCCACGCTCTCCTCGGAGTTTCAATTCTATATTGTTGGTGAAGTTTCTTCGGTGAACAAGGGAATATTGAGTGGGGAGTATGTTCTTTAGATCACTCATAAGTTTAAGCTTAATGCTGGCTCTAATGTATGGTAGGTCTCCAGACGATTGCATGGATTATACAGTGTCCAGTGCAAAAATTCTCAAGTGTGGCATGTGGCCTGTAAAATCAATTTTGAAAATTATTGAATGTTCATTTAACATACTATCCATTAGAACCTCCCTCGTAATCTGTCTTGAAACAGAAACCTGCATATATTTAGGCTAGATGAAGTGTTGAGACATTTTTTTTTCTTGTTTTTTTTTCTTCCTAATTCTGTGCTTTGTTTCCTTTGCCACAATTTATTCACTCTTATTTACTCACTGCTGTTTCTCTCTTGTTATTTCTTTAGGAATATATTTTGAGTCTTTCTGGCTTTTCTTTTCTTTTTTAGGACAGTTGGTGTTTCAGGAGCTATTTGTTATCCGGCTGTACAACAAACACAGTTAGTCAACACAGTAAGTCGATTCTATGTGGAGAGAGGCGTGTGCATGTGTGTTCCATATTTCCCCATCGTTTCTTAATTCCCTTATTCTGCCCACCCACCCCCACCCCCACCCCCGCACCTCTTGTGCACGTTTTTAAATTAAAATATAATCTGTTATATCTTGCGGACTCTTTAACGCCCAGTGGAGGCGAATGGTAGATGGCTACGGTACGTGGTGAGGATTGGGTGTAATGGTGTGGGTGTGTGGTGGGGTTTGGGGTGGAAGGGTGTGGGGTGTGTGGTGAGGATAGTGGTGGAATGGTGTGGGGGGTGTGGGAGGGAGAGGGATGGGGGTGGTTCTGTTTATCATGTTGCTGTGTGTGTGGGTTTCAAAATGACATGAGTGTGTCTCTTAAAATGTCAATCTGTGTGTGTTTTTCTGCTGTGCGGATGATCAAAGATTGAAAAGCAGTCTTTTTTTAGGTCAGGATTTGTTAATATTAGTGTGTGTGTGTGTGTGTGTGTGTAGTGTGTGTGTGTGTGTGTGTGTGTGTGTTGTGTGTGTGTGTGTGTGTGTGTGTGTGCGTTGTGTGTGTGACGTGTGAGTGAGCGCGCGCGCGTGTGTGTGTGTGTGTGTGTGTGTGTGTGGTTGTGTGGTGTTGTGTGTGTGTGTGTGTGTGTGTGTGTTTATTGTTGTGGTGGCAGCAAGATATGTGTGTGTGTGTGTGTGTGTGTGTGTGTGTGTGTGTGGTGTGTGTGTCGTGTGTGGGTGTGTGTGTGTGTGTATGTGTGTGTGTGTGTGTGTGTTTTGTTTCTAGTGGTGATTGGGCAGCAGAGATGTGTGTGGTGTGTGTGTGTGTGTGTGTGTGTGTGCTGTGTGTGTTTGTGTGTAGTGTGGTGTGGTGTGTGTGTGTTTTTTAGATGGTGGTGATGCAGCAGAGATGTGTGTGTTGTGTGATTTTAGTGGTGTGATGGCAGCAGAGATGGGTGTGTGTGCGTGCCGTGCGCGTGCATGCCGTGTGTGGTGTCGTGTGTGTGTGTGTGTGTGTGTGTGTTGTGTGTGTGTGTGATGTGTGTGTGTGTGTGTGTGTCGTGTGTGTGTGTGTGTGTGCGAGTGGTTTTTGTGGTGGTGGGTTGTGGCAGCAGAGACTGTGACCGTGTCTCTCACCTATTCTCACATTACAGTGCACCCTCCTCCCTCGTCATCCAGTCCACTTCCTTCCCCCCCCCCCCCCCCCCCCCCCCACGCACACCCTTCATCTCGCTGTCCCCTTTTTTCTTTTTCTCTGCTATGTGAAATCCAGCACTCTTTTTCTTGTCTTCACTGTTTGAAATGAAATGCTGTTCATCTATAGACGCACACACACACACACTGGCTTGCAGCGTATTCAGCAAGATTGCTTTTTCACATTAGCATTGCTTTAGACAAAGTCTGTACTTTTTGATATTAGCACACTGGTCATAAAATGGTCCCATGTTGGGGGGAAAACTGATAATTTTGGCCTCCTGTTACAAATCATGATTTGAAAAAAAAAAATCAAATCTTGAAATACTGGTACCCTTTATTATATGAGTTAATGAACATATATGACAGTAGTTCCAGCAAGTTGTAAGCTGTCACATCCCATCTGATTACATTTATTTTTAATAAACCTCCCCTTCCCCACCCCCCCCCCCCCTCCCCCTCCGTGTTCGGTTGTGTCTGAATTGCAGAAGGACTTCATTAACTATCAGTGCAGTGGCTTCACGGTACACCTATTAACCCTTTCACAGCCATAGTCACCTTTTGGCGACGACAGGGTGAGCGCCAAAGGCGCCATTTGGCGACTAGTAGGGTGACTAACTCCCGATACTCTCACGATCCTAGTTCATGAGATAAAAAGCAGACAATAAACGTCCTAGTTGGGGGATGGTCTGGCCGGTGCCACAGCATTGCTTTGATCAGAACACTATTCAGTTCAGTGTTTTATGACTTTATTCGATTGTTTTCCATTCACTATGACGTCACCACAAGCACTTATGTTCTCGACCTTGCCGTACATTTACCACAGATCAAGTGCTGGGAATAATTAATAGACAGTTAGTTGTTCCTAATACAGATGAAGAAGACCAGACAGTCACAAGTAAAACAATATAGTGAGGGCTGACGAATTATTGCAATGCGAGGCATTGGACCTCGTGAGTATGACCATTGCTCACAAGTTGAAGTCCTCATAATATCTAGACCAGACTCATAAACCAACTAGCTCGACAGCAAATTTCCCCTAAGTACCCCCAGATACTCAAACCCCTAATCCGCCGTGGACCCCGCCCCGCGCCCTCCCCCCACACACCCCATGTGTTCTATGCGGTGAGCTGCACACAAGCATCACTGGGACTGACTGTTCACTAACTATATGTGATGGGAGCGATACTAAGGACTTTAGGCAACGAATTAACACACACGCTGTGGGCCGGATACTTGCTGGGTCAAGTTGTGATAGAGGGCGTGGCGACTGACACATGAGAGGTGAGCAAAAGAGACGTGTTTGATTGGGTTTGTAATGCTGCATAAATGAATCTGCTGAAATGGCAAGGGTTTCTAAGAGCCAACAGGAACATGAATGACTTTGTGTTGTCACAAAAATATATTGACTGAGAGTGAAAGGGTCGTGTGTGGTGTTTGTTTTTTGTTGTTGTGTGTGTGTGTGTGTGTGTGTGTGTGTGTGTGTGTGTGTGTGTGTGTGTGTGTGGAACTGTGTGTGCTTTGTTGTTGGTTTGTGTGTGTTCACTTTTTCTTTCTTGCTTTTTGTACATGTTTAAGATATGATAATGTTGTTATAGGCCCTGGCCGACCGCAAAGGGCCACATCAGGGCTGTTATGTACCAGTTGGCTTAAGAATGTGTGTGTGTGTGTGTATGTGTGTGTGTGTGTTGGTGGGTGTGGTGGTGACTTCTGTTGTGTGTGTGTGTGTGGGTGTGTGTGTGTGTAGTGTGCTGTGTTCCCTGCTATTGGTGTAGTTGTATTTGTGGCTGTCCTTCACTTTTATGTTGTAATACCATTCTTTCTTGTCCTTCTATTGTGTGTGGTATATTTTGCCTCCCTTGTTGAGAGTTGTTGCGCATTCTTTTTTCATTTTTTACGTTTAGAAGAAACATAAGATTCGTTTTTTCATTTTGCATTTTTGTTTGCAATTGAAATTACAATATCTCGGATTTGTTGTTGAATTACCTTTACAGTTTACTAACATGTTATGCAAATAATAAAAGTACAGTGTATCTCCTCCATTTTACAAAAAATCAGCATGTGAATTGGTTGTTTAGTTCCTGAGATGTCGCGTTTCACATATGTGGTAGAAATAAGAGCTTTTTTTGGGAAAATGGATGGTGATGGGGATTTATGCAAAATTGAATGTCTGGCGGTATGTGGTGTAAGGGTTAACCTTGCACAGACTGCTTGTATTATCTTTTCTGTGCAGGTTACTGTCTTGTCACACCATTTTCTTTCACTTGGAGCATAAATCACACAATCACCAGCACATTTTCCACAAAAATAGCTCTTATTTCTTACCAGCATTTGTGAAAACGCGGACTTCTCAGGAACTAAAGAATTTTCAGTGTGTTAAATGATTTTGACTATGAAAAAGTGAACTTTTTAAGGGGTAATTAAATCAAAAAGAAAAAGGTTACTGACACTGAATTCCTCTCTCCAAGCCTGTCTTTTCATGAACAATTAATATGTTTAAAAAATAATCAGTGAAGTTGTGGGCAATTGCTTCTAACTGCCAGTGTCATTTGAATGCAGGCAAAAATGCAAATGGGCTGTTGCTTCGTTGAGTACATGTGTAGCTAATAGTGGGAGCTTTCAAAGACTCAAAGACTCAACATATAACTGTGTAGGTAGGTGCCAATGTAAACCTGTTCGTTGTTGTGGGTATTGGATTGTGTTGTGTTAACGTGGACATTTTTTCATTCAAAGGAGTCGAGAGAGAAAGCTGTGTCCTGAGTGCACACCAAAATTAATGTGCCCCCAACAAGGGCCTGCTTAAGGAGTCTTTGATTTTTACAGACTGGAGCATTTGGAGTGTGTTTGAGATTTTTACTTGTCTGAAAGTTTGATTTCCTCTTTTTATCTAATTATACATCATGGACTTCTACGAGTAAATGACAGGTGTTCAAGCAGAGAGTTTCAAATATAGGAATGGACTATTTTGTGGAAACTCCCTGACAACAAAGAAAGGGTCACAGGGTGTGTGCAAAACCTGAAATGTATTGTAAACTATGGGTATGATCATGTATTGGAAGGATTGATTGGTCATTTCATCAGCGAGGTCCCCAAGTCCTAGCTGATGTTCCATAGTTTATTTACAAATGTAGGGCAGGCTTTGACCTGAATGTTCTGTAGTATATTACCAAATGAAGGGCAGGCCTTAACTGATGTTCTGTAGGTATATTACAACTGAAGGGCAGGACTTAACTGTTGTTCAGTAGTATATTACCAGCTGAAGGCAGGCCTTTAGGGGCTGTTGTTCTGTAGTATATCACCCATCTGAATGGGCAGGCCTTAAATGATGTTCTGTGTATATTAACAACGAAGGGAGGTCACTCTTGCAGGGGAGAGGTAAAAACTTCAGTCTGCCTGAGCCACCAGCAAGTCAGAAAGAAAAAAAACAACTAGTCCAAGCCTGAATGGTGAGTTTCTTCTCTGACTGAAACCCCTGCTTGCACCCTTGATCTGTCTGTCCTCACTGTTGCATCTGTCTCTGCAAGGCCAGACCAATGACACTGAAGACTGGAGCCCGCCAATTAGCCATGAATCGGCTGTTCCACACTGTGGGGTGACCTCAGCAGGCCAGACAAATGACACAGCAAGGATGGAGCCACCACCTTGGATGATCTCGGTCCACATTGTGGGACTGACTCAGCAAGGCCAGGGGTCCAGTCACATGACACTGAAGACTGGTGCCCACCACTTGGCATGACTCCTCTGTCACACTGTGGGGCTGACTCAGCAAGGCCTGACCAATGGACACTGAAGATGGAGCTGCCACTTGCCATGACTCAGTCTGTCCACACTGTGGGGCTGATCAGCAAGCCCAGACATGACATGAAGACTAGAGCTGCCACTTGCCATGACTCGTTCTGTCACACGGGGGGAATGACTCTGCAAGGACAGACACATGACACTGAAGACTGAGCCACCACGTGGCATGACCTCCTCTGTCCAACACTGTGGGACGATCAGCTAGGCCAGACACATGACACTGATGACTTGAGCCACACACTTGGCATGACTCCTCACCCCCACCAAATCCACAATGTGGGACTGAGCAAGCAGACACATGACACTGAAGACTGGAGCCGCCACTAGGCAGTGGTCAGGAGATCTGTGTCGTCACCTGGTGGTGATGTCATGAATGACAATCTGGTCACAAAGAGAATGGGGAGGGGGGGGAGGCAGGGAAGTGGGGAGGGGGGGGAGAATGCATTGGGGAATCCGGAAATGATGGGGAGGAATATAAGTGATGCATCAAACAATGAACATAGGAAACATATTCCACCAGGATCATTGACACAAAAAATCAGTGTACTTCCATGCTGTGTGTGTGTGTGCAAATATCTATATGTTGTGTGTGTTGTGTGTGTGTGTGTGTGTGTGTGTGTGTGTGTGTGTATGTGTGTGGTGTGTGTGTGTGTGTGCGGTGTGTGTGTGGGTGTGTGTGCTGTGTGTGTGTGTGGTGGGTGTGTCTGTGTGTGTCCTTGTGTGTGTGTGTGTGTGTGTGTGTGAGAGAGAGAGAGAGAGAGAGATGAGAGAGAGAGAGAGAGAGTGTGAAAAGAGAGAGAGAGTAGAGAGAGAGTGAGAGAGAATGAGAGGCGGCAGACAGTTTTGGAGAAAGGTTTAACACAACTCCATAACAATAAATTACTTTGCATGAGTATTCACAGACTTTAACTGTTTATTGTTATTTTAGAGAAAGAGAAAAGTGATTGAGAGGGAGAGAGAGAGAGGGAGAGATCTATGCACACAACCACACACACTCCACACACTTCACTCACACACACACACCACACACACACGCACACACTCACACTCACACACACCACAACTACACACACACACATCAACACACACAACACACACACACACACACACACAACAACACACACACACACACACACACAAACACACCTCTGCAGGCACACCAATCATTTATTCAGGACATAACTTCAAGTATTTTTTTTTTAAATTGGAACTATTTAACTCTTCGAGTTGGCCCAATGATGTGCCAACCCTACACAGACATCTGTAGGTGCAGTTGTAGCCCCCGTGAAACTTATGAGGTCAGACCAATTGATGTGCCAACTTATACTGACATTAGTAGGAGCTGTTGTAGAACCGTGAAACTTATGAGACAGCACATTGATGTGCCAACTCTATAAGTAGGAGCTGTTGTGGACCAGTGATACTTATGAGACAGCTCCCAATGATGTGCCAACTATATACAGGACATCAGTAGGAGCAGTTTGTAGCCCGTGAACCTATGAGATGGCCATATGATGTGCCAACTCTTATACAGAACATCAGTAGGAGCAGTTGTTATGCAGTGAACTTATGAGACAGCCCAATGATGTACCAACCCTATACAATCCGTAGGAGCTGTTGTGGCCCCGTGAACATAGAGACGGCCCAATGATTGTACCAACTCTATACATGTCAATCCAGTAGGAGCAGTTGTGGCCCCGTGAACTTAGAGACGGCCGAATGATGTACCAACTCTATACAGACTTCAGGTAGGAGCTGTTGTGGCCCAGTGAATTATGTGACTGCCATTTATGTACCAATCTTCTAAGGCATCTGTAGGAGCAGTTGTAAGCCCGTAATCTTATGAGAAAGCCCTTTGATGTGCCAACTATATACAGACATCAGTAGGAGCAGTTATGGCCAGTGAACTTATGTGACAGCCCAATGATGTGACAACTACTATACAGACATCAGTAGTAGGAGCCAGTTGTGGCATATGTGAAATTTATGAGACGGCCCAATGATGTGCCTACTATCAGTAGGAGCAGTTGTGGCCAGTGAACTTAGGAGACAGCCTAATGATGTGCCAACTCTATACAGACATCCAGAGTGGAGCAGTTGGGGCCAGTGAACTTATGAGACAGCCAATGATGTGCCAACTCTATACAGAATCAGTAGAGCTGTTGTGGCCCAGTAGATCTTATGAGACGGCCAATGTTGTGCAACTCTATTCAGGACATCAGTAGGAAGACAGTTGTGGCCTAGTGAACTTTATGAGGACGGCCAATGATGTGCCTAATCTTTACAGACTTCAGTAGAAGCTGTTGTGGCCAGGAAACTTATGAGACAGCCAGATGTACCAACTCTGACACAGGCATCAGTGGGAATAGATGTGGCCAATGACCTACAGAAGTGCACCGCCCCATGTCGTGCTCAAAAGGGAGAAGAAATCATCAGTAGGACTGTCTGTACAAGGGACGATAATGAACTGCATGCCTGTGTTGCGCAAAATGGCGGATCATGTTATATAAGTAGGGACTGTCTGTACCAAGGACATGTCTCAATTTCACCTGTCCATGTTGTTCATATATGGGAGCATGATATCAGTAGGACTGTCTGTACCATGGTACTTGACTCACTTGTACCTCCACATTTGCGCAAATGTTCCAGTGACCAAAAGAGAAACTGGCGCAAAACTAAGGAATATTATTGCTTTGTCTCGAGATAATTATTAAATTTACTTGGGAGCGTAGTGAGTTAAAAACTCACCACCACACCCCCGCCTCTCCCCCCCCCCCCCCCCCCTTTGACCCTCCCTGGGAAAGCATTGACATTTCCTAAAGCACACTTCAGAGATAAGTCAGGAGAGAGATGAATCTGTTCTCTTATTTTTACTTTGGGCAATACAATCATTACTGTATATATACAGCTTATCTTAATTTCTTCTTTGTGTGATATCATCATTCTGTGTAGTTCATTTCAAATTTTTCCTTTGTGCGATATATATCTTCTATTTAGCTTCATGTCAATTTTTCGTTTTGTGTGGATATTCTATTTAGCATCTATCTTATTTTTTCTTCGTTTGGTGATAATTATATCCCATAGCTTCATCTTATTTTCTCTTTTGTGTGATTATCATCCTGTATATTGCTTCATATCAATTTTCCTTTGTTGGATGCTAACTCTTTCTATTAGCTTCATATAAATCTGTCTTTGTGTGATATGAAATTCTATTAGTTTCATATTAATTCGTCCTTTGTAGTCACATAATATTCTGTTAGCCTTCAAATAACTTTTTTTCTTTGCTTGTCCTATGAAAATTCTATACCCGCCTGTATAAAGCCCAGCCTCCTTGTTTGTCAAGAAGACTGGCTCCTCCCAACTCTCCAACCCCTCCCCTTCCTCCTACCTCAAATCAACCCTTCCCTCCTCCCAGCCACTTGTACAGGGAAGTAGTGAACACTGCGCATGCTGCAGCCCTGGCAATGTACAGGGAGTAAGTAGTGAAACACTGCGCTGCTGCACCTTGGTCACTTGTAAAGGGAGTAGTGAACACTGCACTGCTGCAGCCCTGGCACTGTACAGAGTAGTGAAACTCGCACTGCTTGGCAGCCCTGGCACTGTACAGGGTAGGTGACACTGCGCTGCTGCAGCCCTGGCATGTACAGGGATAGTGAACTCTGCGCTGCTGCAGCCCTGGCACTGTACAGGGTGTTGCGGAACCTGCACTGCTGCAGCCCTGGCACTGTACAGGGAGTAGTGAACACTGACAATGCTGCAGCCCTGGCACTGTACAGGGAGTAGTGAACACTGGCACTGCTGTCAGCCCTGGCACTGTACAGGGTGTACGTGAACACTCCACTGAATGCAGGCCCGGGCACTGTACAGGGAGTAGTGAACACATGCACTGCTGCAGCCATGCGGGCACTGTACAGGGAGTAGTGAACACTGCACTGCTGCAGCCATGGCAATGTACAGGGAATGTTGTGGAACTATGCACTGCTGCAGCCCTGGCACTGTACAGGGAGTGTGATCAATGCACTGCTGCAGCCCTGGCACTGACAAAACCCTACAGGAATGTAGTGAACACTGCGCTGCTGCCAGCACTGGCACTGTACAGGGTGTAGCTGTACACTGCACTGCTGCAGCCCTGGACACTGTACAGGGAGTAGTGAACACTGCACTGCTGCATCGCCCTGGCTGTAATGTAAGGAGTAGTGACACTGCGCTGTGCAGCCCTGGCACTGTACAGGGAGTTGTGAAACACTTGCATTGCTGCAGCCCTGGCACTGTACAGGGAGTAGTGAACATGCACTGCTGCAGCCCTGGCAATGTAAAGGTAGTATGTGATCACTGTCGCTGTCTGCAGCACGGCAAATGTACTGGGAAGTAGTGAACACCTGAGCTGCTGCAGCCCTGGCACTGATACAGGGAGTTGTGAACACTGCACTGCTGCAGCCCTAGCTATGTTTCTAGGGTGTAGTGAACAATGGCATGATGCAGGCACTGTACAGGGAGTAGTGAACACTGCACTGCTGCAGCCTGGCTCTGTACAGGAGTAGTGAAACTGCACTGACTGCAGCTCTGGAATGTACAGGGTGTGTAGTGTAACACTGCACTGCTAGGCACTGTACAGGGAGTTGAGAAAAATGCACTGCTGCAGGCACTGTACAGGGAGTAGTGAACCACGCGATGCTGCAGCCACTGGCACTGTACACAGGAGTAGTGAACACTGCGTGCTGACCAGCCACTGGCACTGTTACAGGGGAGTAGTGAACACTGCACTGCTGCAGCCCTTGGCACTCCACTGCCTGAACTGTCTGTCTCACTCCACATCTTGGGCACTGAGTCTTGTAGTATTCTCTTTATTTCACTTTGTGTGCCTTTTATAGAACCTTGGGGGCTTTGTCTGTTTTATTTCACTTATTTTGAATATTTACTACTTTTTATAGAACTTGGGCATTTGTCTGTAATCTTTCGCTTCACATTTTTGGGCATCTGTATGCTCTGTTTCAATTACACCTTGGGTTATCCGTCGCCACTATTTCGCTTTACACCTTGTGTATCTGTTGCCACTATTTTGCTTTACTCTTGAGTTTCTGTTCTGTTTCTTTTCACTTTACCCTTGGGCATCTGTCGGCATTGTTTTGCTTTGCACTTGGGCTCTGTCTGTATTGTTTCATTTTGCACCTTGGGCATTGTCTGTACTGTTTCACTTTACACCCTTGGGCATCTGTCTGTACTTGTTTAACTGTGCACCTTGGGCTCCTGTCGTAATGGTTCACTTTACTCTTGGGCATTCTGTCTGTAATGTTTCACTTTACACCTTGGGCATCTGTCTGTATGTTTCACTTTACACCTTGGGCATCTGTCTGTAATGTTTACACTTTACACCTTGGGCATCTGTCTGTACGGTTTCACTTTACACCTTGGGCTCCTGTCTGTAA
>JAFLJL010014577.1:58520-75736 GCA_018398815.1 Conus ventricosus | reverse complement strand
CCGGACATACAAGTGGTTCAGAAGCAAGAAGTCTTCCCAAGACACTGCCGGTGGGGAAGTGGACAGTGATCACCATGGTTACTAAACAGACCTGGGTCAAAGTGGACCGGGCCTGGGGTCAACATGACCACTGTAGGACCCACATCCTTCGTTTCTCAGTGCTGCCTGGACTGTGGCAGTGTCCCAGACACAGAGTTCTGACTCACTGTAGCGGTGAGGTTGACCTTCGTCATCATCGCCACTGCTCTTGGAGTTGAAGATTCCTGGGCAGGAAATGGTGCCAGACTTTCCATCTCCACTTGTGGGTGGAGCTTACTGTTGAAGGGTACGAGTTGGAGGGGGGGTTGGTTAAGGGACCTATGCAAAATTCTAGAGCGATGCAAGCACACAAGGAAACTGTGAGTGGAGCTTACTGTTGAAGGGTACGAGTTGGAGGCAGTGTGTAGAGGACCTGGCAGAATTGTAGAGCGACGCAACGACACAAGGAACTATGATGGTAAGTTCAGCTCCCTCTGTGCTTAGCATCGGTTATCAATGTCAGGCAGCGAGAGTCGTCTTTCCTGATCCAGGCAGTGCGACCAGAGGCTGCAGAGTCGTGCTCCCTGTGACCCTCTGCTCCTCACCCTGTGCGCACCTTCCAACAGGCGCAGGCGCCAGGACATGGCAGCAAAACCCGAGGGTTCCACACCCGTGCCAAATGTAGCTCCCCCATGACAAGCAGTGCCACCAGACCGACCAAGGTGGCCCGACACGTCGGCACCAGACCCCGACCTCCAAAGCGACTGCCCTGAGCCAGAGCGGGAGATCGAGGAGGTGCTGGAGGGGCACCAGGAGGTCATCCAGCAGTTTGCCGCCGTGCTGGGCTGCAGTGCGGCCGCCATGAGGGACATGGTGCGGCGCGACACCCGCTGCTGACCCACTTTGACAAAGCGGCGGTGATGACCAAAATGAGGCTGCTGCTGCAATTTGGCTTCTCACAGAGGAGATCCTGAGCAGGTAGGAGGAACAGGGTGGATGGAGATGGAGGATGGGGAGGGGGTGTTCCGTTCAGATAGGAAAAGTGAGAGTCGTGTGTGTTTCCATTCAGGTAGGAAAAGTGAGAGTGTGGTGTGCCATTCAGGTAGGAAAAGTGAGAGTGGTGTGTGCCATTCAGGTAGGAAAAGTGAGAGTGATGTGTGTGCCATTCAGGTAGGAAAAGTGAGAGTGTGGTGTGTGCCATTCAGGTAGGAAAAGTGAGAGTGGTGTGTGCCATTCAGGTAGGAAAAGTGGAGTGATGTGTGTTGCCATTCAGGTAGGAAAAGTGAGAGTGTGGTGTGTGCCATTCAGGTAGGAAAAGTGAGAGTGGTGTGTGCCATTCAGGTAGGAAAAGTGAGAGTGTTGTGTGTGCCATTCCGGTAGGAAAAGTGAGAGTGTGGTGTGTTCCATTCAGGTAGGAAAAATGAGAGTCATGTGTGTGCATTCAGGTAGGAAAAGTGAGAGTGTGGTGTGTGCCATTCAGGTAGGAAAAGTGAGAGTGATTGTGTGTGCCATTCAGGTAGGAAAAGTGAGAGTGATGTGTGTGCCATTCAGGTAGGAAAAGTGAGAGTGTGGTGTGTGCCATTCAGGTAGGAAAAGTGAGAGTGGTGTGTGCATTCAGGTAGGAAAAGTGAGGTGATGTGTGTGCCATTCAGGTAGGAAAAGTGAGAGTGTGGTGTGTGCCATTCAGGTAGGAAAAGTGAGAGTCGTGTGTGTGCATTCAGGTAGGAAAAGTGAGAGTGATGTGTGTGCCATTCAGGTAGGAAAAGTGAGAGTGATGTGTGTGCATTCAGGTAGGAAAAGTGAGAGTGATGTGTGTGCATTCAGGTTGGAAAAGTGAGAGTGTGGTGTGTGCCGTTCAGGTTGGAAAAGTGAGAGTGATGTGTGTGCCATTCAGGTAGGAAAAGTGAGAGTGTGGTGTGCCATTCAGGTAGGAAAAGTGAGAGTGATGTGTGTGCCATTCAGGTAGGAAAAGTGAGAGTGTGGTGTGTGCCATTCAGGTTGGAAAAGTGAGAGTGATGTGTGTGCCATTCAGGTAGGAAAAGTGAGAGTGTGGTGTGCCATTCAGGTAGGAAAAGTGAGAGTGTGGTGTGCCTTTCAGGTAGGAAAAGAGAGTGGTGTGTGGGTGGAGGTGGAGGTGTTCCATTCAGGTAGGTTCTCTCTGGCGCATATTAGTTTCAAACCAGATGCATCAGCATACTTTGACATAGACTCATGCTCTGTGTGTGTGTGTGTGTGTGGTGTGTGTGTGTGTGTGTGTGTGGTGTGTGTGTGTGTGTGTGTGTGTGTGTGTGTGTGTGTGTGTGTGTGTGTGTGTGTGTGTGTTTAATATTTTGGGCGTGTTGTTAAAAAAATTGATGTCTTTCGCGCACAGAAGTTAGCAAGAGTTGTACACTTGGTCAGAATCCGCAAGTTTCATTACCCCAGAAGATTACCGTCTCTGCAGTTATTTCTCATTTTTTTTTTAAAGTTCATCTGTTCATCCTCTTGACGATATCATGGGATGAACAGGTCTGTGATATATGCTGGCAAAAGAAAAGGAAAAAAAGAGAAAAAAATTAAGTATTACCCTGACTAGTTACATTTATCTTGTCAGTTTATACTAGTCTGAAAGGCCATTTTTAAAAGGTAATTTGTGATTCCTGGTTTTATATTGTGAACAAAGCACAGTTGGTTAATTTAGTAAGCAAAATGAACAAATATTGTTCAATTCTATATTCAAAACATTCATGTTTATTTGACAGATTTCTCTTGATTTATTCGGCAAAACAGTCATGCCCACTGATCTTACCACTTTTATTTTTCATGCCTTTCATGCCTAATTCATGATTATCAGATTGGTATAACCTTATAGCTTGCTGTTACTTTAATATTAATACAACTTATATGTAAGGTTATTAGAACTGTTTTGTTTAAAAGTAACAAAAATATATTTCATTTGTTATTTAGTTTTGCTTCCACAATGAAATAACTTGTGCCAGAATTTAATAATCTCATTTTCCTAGTAAATTAATTGAAATCATATGTGGGGTTCAAGGCTACACTCAAGTATCATTTTGTAACTTCACAGTTTAACTTTAAATCTATGAGCCAAGTCACATACCTGTTGCACCAATAACCTCCACCCCACCCTTCCCCTGAGATACAGGATTGCAGGCTCATCTTTTTTGCTGGAATAAACAAGACCACATAAGTTTTCGGTTGAAATGGGGGAAAAAAGTCAAGTTTTCATACAAGCAAGTTCTTCTAGCACTAGGTTCTGGTACCAATTTTTTTTCTTGAGTTCAAGCTGCAATCTGTCTCATAAGTTTCAGAAGTGGTAAATACAAATCATAGTCAACGAAAAATTATTTCTGCCTCCAGTTTATTGAACTGAGTGAACTCCACTGCATACAGGTCAGAAACGTTAATGTCAGTTTTATGATGTCCTTGTGGACTGCATGGCGAAAAAAGAGGTAAGGTGTATCCAAATGCCCAGATTTTACCTATCGAAGGTGTACAAAACCCTTCAGCTCAGGGGGCAAAGCCCCCTGCTCCCCGACAACAAGCTCTGCCCCTTGACCCAACCAGGGAGCCTTAGGTGGCCCTCTGCTCCCCCTCCCCTCCCCTGCCTTCCTGCTTTTTATTTGTTCCTGGTTTCATCCATGTTTACAACAGTCCTGTGTTGTGTCAGATACCAGGTGTTTTCATCATAACAGTCCTCTCTTGGGTCAGGTACAGGTGTTATTATCACTAAAGTCCTCTCTTGGGTCAGGCACAGGTGGTGTTATCACAAAAGTCCTCTCTTGGGTCAGGCACAGGTGTTTTCATCTTAACAGTCCTTTGGGTCAGGTTATAGGTTGTTTTCATCAAACAGTCCTTCCTTGGGTCAGGTACATGTGTTTTCATCACAACAGTCCTCTCTGGGGTCAGGTACAGGTGTTTTCATCATATAGAGTTGTGTCAGGTAAAAAGGTATTGCCATCACAATAGTCCTGTCTTGTGTCAAATGCAAGGTGTTTTCATCACAACAGTCCTGTCTTGTGTCAAATGCAAGGTGTTTTCATCACAACAGTCCTGTCTTGTGTCAGGTAACGGGTAGTGCCATCACAATAGTCTGTCTTGTGTCAAATGCAAGGTGTTTTCATCACAACAGTCCTGTCTTGTGTCAGGTTAACGGGTATTGTCATCACAATAATCCTGTCTTGTGTCAAATGCAAGGTGTTTTCATCACAACAGTCTGTCTTGTGTCAGGTAACGGGTTTTGCTATCACAATAGTCTGTCTTGTGTCAAATAATAATAATAATAATAATAATAATATAATAATAATAATAATAAGGAACATTTAGTGCGCTTAATCTTAAACAAAAGCCCTAAGCGTTACAGCAATAAGCCCTACACACACACACACACACACACACACACACACACACACACACACACACCACACACACACACACACACAAACACAAACACACACACACACACCAAACACACACACACGACACACACACTCCACCCAGCACACGCACACACACACCCAACACACACACACAAACACTCACCACCTCTCACATACACACACACCACATCACGACACACACACACACACACACACACACACACACACACAACACCAACACACACACACACACACAAACAACACACCCACACACAACAGACACACACACACACAACCACACAACCCACACACCAGCGAAGGAGCAGAAGATTATGTTTTGAAGAGAGTTTGTTTTGGGGAGGACTTGAAGAAGAAAGACTGTTTGACCGTTTTCGGAGTTCAGAAGGAGATTTTTCGCCAGCAGGAAGGCGCCTAAAAGAAAGAGAACTTTCACCAAGTGTTCTGGCCCGAAAACGAGGGATCTGCCAGATGCGAGTGTCAGAGAAGAGCGAAGCTGTCTAGAGATTATAGGTCGACAGAAGTTAGAGGAACGTAAGATGGACGAAGGCCATCCAATGCCTTGTAACAGAGCAAAGAACGTTTGTAGCTTGAATAGCTTTTTCGACAGGAAGCCCCGTGTCAAAGATTTAAGCCAAGGAGAAACATGAGAGGTTTTTTCGAGATTTCGAGACAAGGCCGCGCACATTATTTTGAACTTTCGCAATTTTAGCAAGAGATTCTGTGTACAGCCAGCAGAAGAGAATTACAGTAGTCAAGTCTTGAAAGAATGTAAGCAGAAACCAGAGTCTTGGTGGCTTTCTTTTCGACAGAAGTGGCGCACAGAACTGATTCGTCCGAAGCTCCGATTAAGCAAGCACGGCGATAGAAGAAATCTGATTTTGGAAAAAGAGAGTTGTCTGATTCAAGAGTACAACGCCTAGATTTACGCTCCGGTGGTAGAGGTCTGAATGAAGGAGGTACCAAGTTTGGACAGAAGAAGGAACAGAGATTGTAGACATGAGCCGTTTTATTTGGGAGAATGAGGATCAGTTTCATTTTTTGTCATTGTTTAAACTGACGTTTGTTGCAAGTCATCCATGCCTTTATGTCAGAGATGGCAGAGGCTGTGAGCGATCGATGATTGAGGTAGGAGAGAATGTCACCAGAAATGTAGATTTGACATTGTCATCAGAGAAGCCTGGTGTGAAATGTCATGATGGGCTATACAATATCAGTGATGGTTGGGTATATGAGATCAAACAGAATGACCAAGGACAAGTGCTTGTGGAACCCACCATAATTCATTGACCTTCTTGTGTCAGGTAAAACGGGAATTGTCATCACAAATCATCCTGTCTTTGTGTCAGGTAAAAAGATGTCATCACCTCACTAGTCCTGTCTTGTGTCAAGTAACATTTATTGACGGTGGCGGCTGCGTGGTCATCACAATAGCCCTGTCTGTTCACAGTAACATATGGTCATCAAATAGCCCTGTCTTGTGTCAGTTAACAGTATTGTCATCACAATAAATCCTGTCTTGGTGTCAGGTAACAGTATTCAGTGTCAACACAAATAGTCCTGCCTTGTGTCAGGTGTGATTGGTGTGGAGGGGTAAGGGTGTGCAGGTGAGGACAGGCAGATGGGAGGATGCAGGAACCAAGGGGACAAACAGCCAGTCAGAAGACGCAGTGGACGACGTGGAGTGTATTTCCCCTCCTTCCTTTAATTGCCTTCATGATAGAGCCAAACGCAGGAACGCAGCCCTGGAGCAAACCCTCTCGTAACAGCACTCAGCCCAACGCGGGGGGGGGGAGCACTCTCTCTGCCCTCACGCCATCGCTCACCACTCATGGAACACTCTGGGGCACAACTCATCCATTCTCACAATCAAGCGCGCCCACTTATATACACCCTGACCCGGAACCGCAAAGCCACGACACAGCGCCGGAGCCGAAAACGAGCCTCGCGAGGCTGAACCAACAGAATTTTGTGTTTCTATGGCAGCTTCCGTGTTGTCTGGCTCGCTGTCCGTTCAAACTATCAACACAATATATTACTATCGATGAAAACCTCAAACACAAGGAATAAAATGCAGCAAGTCGCATTTGACAATTCTGTTCCTGTACTAAATCATTGCTGATTAATGTCCCAGAGTGAAGCCACTTTTAACAAGCTTACGTCTATATTTTCCTTTATTTCGATGAAAAATACCAAACAGCGTGAAATAATTTTGTAATGAATAAAAAGCTGGCATTTCGCTCTTTTCATACATATAAACTTCATTTTCCGAGACAGTGTCTAAGTGGAGAATTCTGTTGTTAAAAATTACTAGAAAACACAGCTGACTTTTCACTTATTGCTGGCCGTCGGCACCCACTTTTGACACAATTTTTCAACTGAAAAATAACTCTGTTGAAACGGTCTGTTAAATAATAAATTCTCACATTTTCAGTTGTATTCTTAACAGAAATGGAGTCATAAGCAAGATTTTGATCGAGAAGTCCGAATTTCGTAAAATGATAATTTGGATCAAAGCTCCGACAGTAAACAAAGAAGGCGACTCGCTAAAGGGATCGGCGCTGCCATCATTTCGTATAGTCGCAAGCTTGTCCAGAAAAGATCATAGGCATGCGATATACGAAATGAAAGCTTATGGACTTTACTATTTAACATGCATCTCAGATTCTTCGTTTCCTCTTACTTTTTGTAAAATCAAGAATTAGGCTATTCAATATTCATTCGACAGACAATGAAAATGGCGCCAAGATTGCTCGTGCAAATAACCATTTAGAGAAAATATGGGCTTCTCAGCCCGGTACGGTTGTAATGAATCAAATACATTAATTTTTGTGACTTTAAGCAACGTACATACAACTATGTAGGTTCTGAGGTATTCATGATTTAGAGAATTTACACAATAAAAAATGAGATTCGACCAAGGGAGGTAAGGGGAAGATAACTCTCGAACAAAACATTTTCATCCACGAAAAAGTAACCAAAACGAAACACTGTTAGCACCCGGCTACATCCCCCCCCCCCCCTACTCTGTCGCAACCAGCGTCCCTCGTTGGCACAAAATGACATGAAAATAACAAGAGTTATCGAGTAGGAGTGCAAAATTCAATCAATGAAAAAAAATGAAGCATCAGCTATCAAGTCTTTAGGGCATGCTACCCCCAAATCAAACCACTTACATCAATGCATCAAAACATCAAAACGTCGAAAACATCTTGTTCTCCCTCTCATTCTTTGCATCCACATTACTCTGACTACCAACAAGGGGCTTGTTCTTTTAAACAAGGTGCCTGAAAGTCGGCAGATTCACACTGACTAGAATGGACATGTATTTTAACAAAAATTCCAAAAAGTCAAATACAAAATGACTACAAGGGATTCTTTCATGAACAAAAACCCGGACTTTGGCACATAAGTGACTAAACTGGACTTGATATTTAAAACAAAGTTCCAAGTCGGATATCAAAATCATTAGGGACATGTGTTAAAACCCAAAGCACGGGTAGGTACCAAGTGACAATAATGGACTTATTATTTGAATAAAATTCCAAAATGTCGGATACCAAAATGACTTGAAAGAATTGTTACTTAAACAAAATTCAAAAAGTCAGATGCCAGAAATGACTGGAAGAGAAATTCATGAAGGTCCAAATCAGGTACCAGGTGACAGTATGGACTAGTTATTTAAACAAAATTCCAAGAGTCAGGTACTAACAATGACTTTGCAAGGATTGTTATTTTAAACATTCCAAGAAGGTCAGGTACAGAATAACCTGGGAGGATTTATCAAAACTCAAAACACGGGGTGCCAACATGACAATAATGGACTTGCTATTTGAACAAAATCCATAAAGTCAGACATAGCACGATAAAAGAGAAGAAAAAAAAGGATTTATCAAAACTCAAAACACGGGTGCCAACGTGACCAATAATGGACTTGCTATTTGAACAAAAATCCATGAAGTCAGACATAACATGATAAAAGGGAAAAAAAGGATTTGTTATCAAAACCCTTTTGAGTTAAGTCCCCAGGTATGAATTTGGACAGGTTTTAGCACTTTGAGCTGCAGAATCTCAGCAAAAGTCACTCAACTTAAATCCTCTTTTATGACTTCTGGTGGCTAAAAGAGGGGTTCACATCATTATCAAACATGAAAACAACCAACATAGACTAGCTTGTGAAAAAAAAAAAAACCCACAATGAACAAATGAACTGTCTGGCAAACGGTCCGCAACACCTCTTCCTAAAAAGGTGTTCGGCGATCAATTGGGAATATATACAATCTATAACTGTCCTCTAGAAGGCCTTGACCAAGCCAGTTACCCATTAAGAAAGTCTCTAATTGTCCAGGCGGGCATATAATTTAAACAAAATTCCAAAATATCAAATACAAAATGACTAGGAGGATTTGTTAAAAATCCAAAACATTGGGTAGCACCAAACTTGACTATAATGGACTTGGTTATTTGAACCAAAATCCCAAGAGGTCAGACATAAAATATACTCAGAAGGATTCCTTAAATCCAAAGTATGGTTACCAAATGACAAAATCCATTAAGTCAAATATAAAGCGGCAAAAACAGATTTTGCTATAGACTCCTTTGCCATTAGGCCTACTGCTGGCTTCTGAAAAACCGTGGCATACATTATTATCCAACCTGAAAAACAATCAACATATATACTAAGCTTGTGCATAAAAATAGAAAACATAATTGTTTTAAACATCTGCAACAACCTCTTCCCAAACAGGTATTTAATTATCAATCAGCCTTGGAATATATTTACTGTCCCTTGCGACATCTGACCATGGTCAGTTTATTTGTGAAAGTGTTCCTGTCATCCAGGCAGTCACTAGCATACCTTTTCACAGGTTTCACCGCCAGACAGGCAGTTCGCCGTGGGGCTGGCGTGGGTGGATTAAACATACGTATCAGGGCGGAACTGGAGTTGCACAGGGTGGCTAGCAGTTCTGGGCTTGGGTTGTGGGAACACAACCCAGTCTGTCCTGGAGTCTGGTGATAGTTCCAGCTTGGGTCTCCTCCAGTCAGGTGGTTTCAGGCAGTGCGTCACTTCGGCTGTCAGGCAGGGAAGTTTGCCTGACAGGCCAGACCCATGGTCTGGAGGCCACAGCAGCCTGTGGTGGCCTCAGTTCTGGCGCACGGTCTGATGGCATGGAGGCACTGGCAGTTTGGCTGACCTTTCTGCAGGGTCGGCAATCAGCCAGGTGCTGCTCCGAGTCCCGGTACATACCGGCCAGTAGACCTGGGGCGTAACATCTCCGCAGCATTCTGGTAGCCCCGGTGACCTGGCGGTTGTGGCCGATGACAGAACCTTGGGGCGGAGCAATCCGGGAAGGTTAGCTGCTCACATGCCCCAAGTTTAGGGTCCACCATTCGCCGATACAGCATCCCCTGTCGGCAGGTGAGTCGGCTGTGCTGCTGAATGAGAGCCTGTAGCTCCCGGTTCTTGCCACTGCAGGCTTCTTTGGCCAGGAGGACAGAATTGGCCCAATGGATGGGTCCTCCTGCTGGAGTCGGTGCATCTCTCCTGGTGACAGCTGAGGCAAAATGGACTCTGCCTGTCGCCTGGGTGCTGCTGAACCATGTTGCCGAGACTTGTCTGCATTCTGGCTGCTGACAGTGGCAAAGGACTGGAGTTTGTCCCCAGTTTTCATAGGTGCCAGCTTCCGTCGTCGTCTCCGCCTGGGCCGTCGTCTTGAATGCTGCGCATTTGCCACGCAGCTGTGGATCTGCCAGTGGTGGCTGTGCAGGTGGTGGCTGCTGGATTTTCCTGCCTCAAACTGGCGGCTGTAGCTGTGAGTGCCTCTAGCTGACTTTGAAGCGAGGCAACAGCAGCAGTGCCAGCCGTGTGGAGGATGTCGCCGTCGGCACTGCAGTCCCGCAATCCACCTTTTGGGCTTCCTTCCTAGCCTCCCCAAAGGTGGTGGTAGGATGGCTCCGGACGAAACACCGACATCCTTGCGGAGCGCTGCCAGTCGTAGGCCACGGGTGAAGACGTCCCGTAGTATGGATGCTGGCAACATTCCATCCCCAGCCTGGTTCACCTTCCTCCATAGGTACTGGAGATGGGAGCCATACTCCCAGATGGTCTCGTCCTGGCCTTGCTGCCTGTTGAAGAATGCTGTGGCCAGGGTGACCACATCACGCTGTCTCTCCCCCAGTTCTCCTCCAAGATGGTAAAGATCTTGGCTGGGGAGTCCATCTCTGCGTTGGCAGCCTGATCACCTCCTGGCGAGCTCGGCCATCTAGGCGGCAATCAGCCAGAGGCGGCTGTCCTGTCATCCAGGGCGCAGGTGTAGGGCAAGCCTGGCCTCCGGATGAAGTCGTCCACTTCCCTGCTGCTCTCGTTACCCGTGAATTTGGGGAGCTGATGCAGGGGGTGCAGATGTAGGGGCAGGCTGGCCATGGCGTCCGGTCTTCTTGGCTGTGTCTTCTTGGTCCCTTGTCTTCAATCCTGCTCGCAGCGCCAGTTGTGATGGTGTGGAGGGGTAAGGGGTGGCAGGTGAAGACAGGCAGATGGTGAGGAGTGCAGGAACCAAGGGACAACAGCCAGTCAAGAAGACGCAGTGGACGACGTGGAGTTTTTCCCTCCTTTTATTTGCTTCCATGATAAGCTCAAACCAGGAACGCAGCCCTGGGAGCAATCCCTCTCGTACAGCACTCAGCGCACCGAGCACTCTCTCTGCCTCTCACGCCAGTTCGCTCACATCATGGAACACTCTGGGGGAACACTCATCCATTCTACACACAGCGCGCCCACTTATATACACCCTGACCGGACCGCAAAGCCAGCGACACAGCGCCGGAGCCGAAACGAGCCTCGCGAGGCTGAACCAACAGAATTTTGTGTTTTCTATGGCAGCTTCCGTGTTGTCTGGCTCGCTGTCCGTTCAAACTATCAACACATATTTACTATCGATGAAAACCCTCAGAACACAAGGAATAAAATGCAGCAAGTCGCATTTGACAATTCTGTTCCTGTACTAAATCATTGCTGATTAATGTCCCAGAGTGAAGCCACTTTTAACAAGCTTACGTCATATTTTCCTTTATTTCGATGAAAAATACCAAACAGCGTGAAATAATTTTGTAATGAATAAAAAGCTGGCTATTTCGCTCTTTTCATTACATATAAACTTCATTTTCCGAGACAGTGTCTAAGTGGAGAATTCTGTTGTTAAAAATTACTAGAAAACACAGCTGACTTTTCACTTCGCTGGGCCGTCGGCACCCACTTTTGACACAATTTTCAACTGAAAAATACTCTGTTGAAACGGTCTGTTAAATAATAAATTCTACACATTTAAGTTGTATTCTTAACAGAAATGGAGTCATAAGCAAGATTTCGATCGAGAAGTCCGAATTCGTAAAATGATAATTTGGATCAAAACTCCGACAGTAACAAAGAAGGCGACTCGCTAAAGGATCGGCGTTGTCAGTCATTCGTATAGTCGCAAGCTTGTCCAGAAAAGATCATAGGCATGCAATATACGAAATGAAAGCTTATGGACTTTACTTTTAAACATGCATCTTCAGATTCTTCGTTTTCCTCTTACTTTTTGTAAAATCAAGAATTATTCAATATTCATTCGACAGACAATTGAAAATGGCGCCAAGATTGCTCGTGCAAAATACCAGTTTAGAGAAAATATGGGCTTCTCAGCCCGGTACGGTTTGTAATGAATCAAATACATTAATTTTTGTGACTTTAGCAACGTACATACAACTATGTAGGTTCTGAGGTATTCATGATTTAGAGAATTTACACAATAAAAAAAATGAGATTCGACCAAGGGAGGTAAGGGGAAGATAACTCTCGAACAAAACATTTTCATCCACGAAAAGTAACCAAACGAAACACTGTTAGCACCCGGCTACACAGGTAACAGGTATTGTCATCACAATAGTCCTGTCTTGTGTCAGGTAACAGGTATTGTCATCACAAAATAGTCTGTCATGTTCAGGTGCCTGGTGTTTTCCTTTTAAGTGTTCCACAAATCAGTCCAGCTTTGTTTTGGGCCATCATTTTTTTGCCTGGGGTGTGAAGGCCCCACATTGTTACGTTTACCATCAGGTTATTGCTGGGGTGTGACGGCCCCATCATTGTTCATTTACCATCAGTTTTTTGCTGGGGTGTGACGGCCCCAATGGTGCATTTACTAACATCAGTTATGCCTGCGGTGTGAACGGCCCCATATTGGTTCATTTACCATCACCTGGTTTGGCCTGGGGTGTGACGACCCCCATATTGGTTCATTTACCATCACGGTTGCTGGGTGTGACGGCCCCATATTGGCTCATTTACCATCACGGGGGGGGGTTGGCCTGGGTGTGAAACGGCCCCATATTGGTTCATTTACCATCACGGTTTGCCTGGGGTGTGACGGCCCCATATTGGTTACATTACCATCACTGGTTTGCCTGGGTGTGACGGGCCCCGAAATTGGTTCATATTACCATCACGGGTTTTGCCTGGGGTGTGACGGCCCCTAATTGTTCATTTAATCCATCACGGGTTTGCCTGGGGTGTGACGGCCCCGTATTGGTTCATTTACCATCACGGGTTTGCCTTGGGTGTGACGGCCCAATGGTTCATATACCATCAGGTTATGCCTGGGGTGTGACGGCCTAATAGGAAATAACATCTTGGTTCATTTACCATCAGTTTTTTGGCCTGGGGCATGATGGCCCCACTGTGTTTCATTTAAAAGGTGTTTACTGGAAGTGTTTCGTCATAACAGTCCTGTTTTCTCCCGATACCAGGTATTTTCCACAAGTGTTCTTCATAACAGTTCTGTTTTCACTGATACCAGATTTTTTCCATAAGAGTTTCTTCATAACAGTCCTGTTCTGTTTTCAGGTACCATGTATTTTTCCAGGAGTGCATCATGATAGCTGTCCTGTACTGTATCAGGTACCATGTATTTTCCAGGAGTGTTACTATGATAGCTGTCCTATACTGTTTCAGGTACCAAGTGATTTCCTTGAAGTGGTTCATGATAGACTGTAAACTATGCTGTATCAGACCTGTACCAGGTGTTTTCCTGAATGGTACATGATAGCTGTCTATCACTGATACCAGGTACCAAGTGTTTTCCTAAATTGGTTCATGATAGCTGTATTCCTATGCCTTTATCTCAGGTACCAAGGTGTTTTCCTGAAGTGGATCATGCATAGCTGTCCTAATACTGTTTCAAGTACCAGGTGTTCTCCAGGAGTGTCCATTGTCTGCAGTCACGGCTGAAGGCCATTCCGACAGTGACAGGCAGTACAGGCACAACCTGGCCACGTCCTCCTGTCCGACTCCATGTACAAATCCCGCGGCTCTACACCGCAAAGAGGCATGCTCCTGGGCCGTCAATCAGCTCAGTGCCATCTTCCTGTCGGAACTCCAGGAGTGCTCCCAGGATGAGGTGAAGAACCATGGCTGAGTCAGGAGCACCACTGAGTTTCTGCCGACTCAGCCTCCCAGCAGGCTGCAGGAGTTGTGCACCTTCTGGTCTCCTTTGGTCTGAGACCCCGGCCGACATTCGCACCAATGCCTGAAGCTTCGATGCCCACCGCAAGGGTCGCCCGGGCTCGTCTCCACGTGTCCAGGACGCCGGCGTCTTCAACAAGGAGCTGGTGGCCTAACATCCTCACCAACTCTGACGCCCACTTTGAAGGCCGAGTTTTGCCACCTGGATGTACCAACGCACAGGCCCTGGAACTCGTGCTAACCAAAGAAATAGAAACGTTAATGCATAGGCTGCTGTGTTCGGAAGACGAGGTGCGGTCCCAGATGAACGAACCGCCAGGGTGGCCTCCATGACCTTGGCAAAATCCAGCGCTGTTGTGACATTCTGCAGAAGGAGCTGGAGCTATCTTCTGAGACCATTTCCTGCAGCAGGGCTGCTTACTCAACTACAGTCCACGACGACTGAGAGCGCGATGGGCGCCTGGCTCACGAGCCCCTCGGTCTGTCCGATGTCTGACCTTGTCCGCAGCTACCGTCGTTACTGACAAAATTTACAGCAAGTAATGGGCAGCAGCGGTGAGTGAGCTTCAGCTGTGGACGGGATATCGAAGACAGGTTCCTAGGGGAAAGGTCCTTGCAGTTGGGTGCAAAGAGAAGGAAGGTGGCACATAATTACCTAGCAACGCAACAGAAGAAAGCTGTTTACAGCAGAGACCATGCCAATACCACCTACTTTACAGTCTGTAATGGCCCAGCAGAGACATGGCCAGTTACCCACTACATAACAAGCTGCTAAGGACAGCAGAGACATGGCCAGTACCCACTACTTACAAGCTGTATGGTACCAGCAGCGACATGCCATTGACCCACTACTTTAACAGTGTATGGACCAGCAGAGACATTGCCAGTACCCCCTACTTTAACACTGAATGGACCACAGAGACATGGCCAATACCTACCACTACCACTACTTTACGCTGTAAGGACGCATCAGAACATGGCCAAACCCACTACTTAACAGCTGTATGACCAGTCAGACATGGCCAATACCCGCTACTTACAGCTGTATGGACCATCAGCACAAGGCCAATGCCCACTACTTTACAGCTGTATGGACATCAGAGACATGGCCTAATAACCCGCAACTTTACAGCTGTGTGGACCATCAGAGACATGGCCAGTACCCACTACTTTTCAGCGTGTGGACCATCAGATGACATGGCCAGTACCCATCTCACTTTACAGCATGTATGGACCATCAAGACATGGCCCAATACCCACTACTTTATCAGCTGTAAGGACCACCGAGATCATGGCCAAAACTCGCTACTTTTACAGCTGTGTGGACCAACAAGACATGGCCAGTTACCCACAACTTTACAGCTGAATGGACAAGCAGAGACATGGCAACTACGCGCTGACTTTAATCAGCTGTGTGGACATCCGAGACATGGCCATACCCACTACTTTGCATCTATAGTACAACGAGTTTTGTGGATAGTCAGTGTTTTGTGAAGGGTCGGAGCGATGTCGTGAGTCAGCACTAGGGTGTGTAGACCAAGAGTTGTATGGAGACAGTGATTGTGAGGGTATGGAGGCGTTGACAGAGCAGCACAGGGTGTGTAGACCACAGAGTTATATGGAGCAGTGTATGTGAGGGATGGAGCGTTGTCATGAGCACACAAGGGTGTTAGACCGGAACAGACCAACAGACTATCCATTGTGTGGAGGGAAACGGGCAGTACAGACACACATTCTAAAGTGTGAAGTGAAACAGTATAATACAGGAATTATCCCAAGGTGGTAAAAAGAGAAACATTACAGACGATGCCAAAGGTGCAAAAGAGAAACAGTACATACAGAAGCCCAAGGGTGTATAGGGGGTTGTTGTTGTGTTGTCGACCCTGGCTAAACCTACTCCAGGGATCATCTGAACACCGAAGTATTTGAACACTAAGCCCACAATGCAACAGCTGGGTATGAGAACATTACGTGTGTGACCGTTTTTTGATACCGCCTCCACAAGTGCACCACACTCCTGACTTCGGGGATTTGGGAGACTGATAATGTTATGCTAGTAGCTTGTCACGACTGAAGACAATCCCACATAAACAATGTCAGAGCATAACAACCTTTTGAAGTAGACCATGGTGTGCTGGCCTTGTCAATTGGTCTGACACGGCAGCCTTAAGCCAAGGCGTAAGGTGTAAATAAAACATTACAGACAGAAGCCTCCCAGGAGTAAAGTGAAACATTACAGACAGATCCCAAGGTGTAAAGTGAAACATTACAGACAGGAAAGTAGCCAAGGTGTAAAGTGAAACAGTACAGACAGATGCCCAAGGTGTAAAGTGAAACCTTACGAACAATGCCCAAGGTGTAAAGTGAAACATTACGACAGAATAGCCCAAGCAAGGTGTAAAGTGAAACATTACAGACAGATGCCCAAGGTTGCAAAGTGAAACATTACATACATGATGCCCGAAGTGCAAAGTGAAACAATACAGACAGGAGCCCAAGTGTAAAGTGAAACATTACAGACAGATGCCCAAGTTGTAAGTGAAACATTACAGACAGATGCCCACGGTGTAAAATAGAAACAGTACAGACAGGACCCAAGGTGTAAAGTGAAACAGTACAAAGACAGATGCCCAAGGTTCAAAGTGAAACATAACAGACATGAGCCCAAGGTGTAAAGTGAAACATTCCAGACAGATGCCCAAGTGTAAAGTGAAACATTACAGACAGAAGCCGCAAGGTGTAAAGTAAACAGAACAGACAGGAGCCCAAGGTGAAAAGTGAAACAGTACAGACAGGAAGCCCAAGGTGCAAATGAAACATTACAGACAGGAAGCCCAGGTGTAAAGTGAAACATTACAGACCAGATGCCCAAGGTGTAAAGTGAAACATTCACAGACAGATGCCCAAGGTGTAAAGTGAAACAGTACAAGACAGGAGCCCAAGGTGTAAAGTGAAACAGTACAGACAGATTCCCAAGGTGAAAAGTGAAACATTTACAGACGAGAAGCCTCAAGGTGTAAAGTGAAACATTACAGACAAGGAGCCCAAGGTGTAAAGTGAAACAGTACAGACAGATGCCCAAGTGTAAAAGTGAAACATTACAGACATATTCCCAAGGAGGTAAAGTGAAACATTACAGACAGGAGCCCAAGGTGCAAAGTGAAACAGAACAGGACAGATGCCCAAGGTGAAAAGTGAACATTACAGACAGATGCCCAAGAATGTAAAAGTGAAACATTAAAGAACAGATACCCAAGGTGTAAAGAGAAACATTACAGACAGAAGCCCAAGTGTAAAGTGAAACA